>JAYKXP010000166.1:0-93840 GCA_037176845.1 Paramarasmius palmivorus
AACGGTGAGTAACACTTTCTCTCTTTCTTACCTACCACCATCATCTCTCCCCCATGTCTTCGTCAAAGAGACCTCCTGCTAAAACTTCTACCCATACAGTGACCCGCATCTCTACAAGCAAACGTACAAAATCTCCGGTACAATTAAGCGCTTCTAAACAGCAACGTATCGACAAGACTCCAGACACATCCGGTACGAGATGACCACGCATCGAGAAGACCCCAGATGCATCTAGTATTGACAGTAGTGATGGAGAGGATGAAGAGGAACAGGTGGAAGAGGATAAGATGGAGGATGATGATGTTGAGCCCAACGATAAAGGCATCGACAAGAAGAGTGGTAAGCGCCGTAAGGCGATCACAACAGTGCTGAACCAGGTTGTGGCCAAGGCTAGACGTAAAGGAGATAAATCGTGAGTTTATCACCTTCAACTTCTTTGTACCATTCTTATGAATTCCTTAGCGTCAAACTTGATGGCTTGACCAATGCCACTGATCACCTCATGCGGGCTGCTCAGTACATGTTTAGAGCTATCGACCCATGGATGTCTATCACGTACATCATCGGAGTTGAACAGGCCATAGCCAAGAACTTTGAGGTGCACGTTTCGTGCGATGAAGATCTGTGAGTTGCATATATGCGTCGATTATTACCATCTAACGTATCATTAGCTTGGAAAAGGACATAGACCGCATAGAGGCGGCTGCCAAGGAGCTGCAGCGGTATTGTCCTTTTCTCACAGACTTTCTCATTGTGGCCAATAAATACAAATGCTACAAAGAGTACAATACTCTTCTGAAAGTGGTATGTGACAATGATGATCCTTGTATTGGTATAGCAATGATCACCCAAGCAGATGGACGAAGAGCTTGTAGGCACAAGATCCATGGACCTCCACCATTGCAGTGAGCAAGTTGCCAGTTGGCTTTCGGAGAATCCATTCCAGGACCGCTTGATGACGCAGCTTTTGGCCACGTCCAAGGAGAACTGCGGCCTCCACAGCTTCGACATTACAAGGCTGATCGCTCCAGTAGAGTTCTTTGCAGACATGTTTTTTGGAACAAAGGCAGAAATTGAAAAGTACGTGATCTTCGAAAGGTTGTTCACGTACTAATACCCTCTAGTGCCGTTGAACATATGCAAATGAAGAAGATTCCGCTTTCGTCTGATGACTTTCTCTGCTACATGTACCCAGCAGAGAAGCAAGAGAACTTGGCCGACCCAGAAGATACTGAGCCAGGATTACTTGAAGGCTATCTTCCCATGTGCGTAAGTCATATTATCTGATGTATGCTAATGGTTTACGCTACTTGTTGCTCTCAGATCGCCAAGTGTTCACTAACCAGAATCAAGTCGGTCTTGGTCACGCCTGCGAAACCACGCAAGAATTGCATTGTGCAAATACTAAAGCTCGTCAAATTCACCACTCCGATGATTGCGTACTATCAAGTTCTGGTAGGGGTTTTTTCTTCAAAGGTACACGTACTCATTGCTCCCTAGACATATCTTGCTATAAGCACAATTGTTGGATGGGAAGACCATGACGGTAGCTTGGACTTGTGATCAATGTACTACAACATTGTCGATATCCTTACCATCAATGACGATGAAGACATCAAGGATTTGGAGGAAGAGGAAGATATGAGAACGAGAATATTTGGTTTCTGGAACGAGTAAGTCTTTAGGCTTTCTTTGTGCTACATAATACGTAATTTATCTATAGGAATGTTTTCGGTGATGTGAATGGACTTGGGGTGAACAAGCAACAGCTCGAGGCGCCAGCTAAAGATAGCGCTGTGGATAGGTTGAAGGCAAGATGTGTGGGAAAGGCAAAGGAACGTGCTGAGCAGAAAAAGAAGTGGGAGCTAGAGGCTAAACTCAAAGCTGAAGCAAAGGCTAGAGAACAGGAGCAGGATTCCAAGTCGGAGCAGGAGCAGGAACCTGAGCAGAAGCAGGGAGGTGAGCCTGAGCCGGTGGATGAGTCGGAGCAGGAGTGGGAGCAGGAGCAGGAACAGAGACATGGGTTATGGCTGGACCGAGAGTTTGATCTGGATGATGAGGAGGAAGAAGAGCGTGTCGAGGAGCCTGTTAGGAAGGAGCCTGTTAGGAAGCCCAAGCCTGCCACTGTCAAGCCCGCCGTCACCAAGGCCAAGTTCACTTCTGTCAAGCCCACTGCCATCAAGGTAGCAAAGAAGATCATCACCGATAATTCTCAGAAGGGCTCTCGGGAAGGGTCTCAGACGTCGGCCAAGAAGGGTTTGAAGGGTTCACAGAAGAGTTCGCAGAAGGGGTCGCAGAAGGAGTCGCAGAAGGAGTCGCAGCAGTTTGTCTTGGAGGAAACAATGACCGTCAGATGAGATTGTTCAACTCTGGTATGTCAACAATACTTCTACCGACTCTAACTTACAATGACATTCACAGATACATGCGTATTATTATTACTAATTGCCTATGGACACAGGAATGGAGGTGTATGTGTATTCACTTGCTCTGTTATCGTATTAGATTAGTCGGCCTGCTTTGTGTGCTCGTGTATTGTCTGTATTGCAGTAATGGACCTATTATTGGCTGTGTATTTGATTCTTGATGATGGATGTGTGCAACGTGAGGGAAATCTGTGTAAGTGTAAGTACATGAATCTAAATCATTGAAATATATTTAAATAACTGAAATGATTTCGGCCCATTTACTTTCATTTAGATTGAACCTAATAGGGGCTGATTTGTTTCATTTACTTTTCTAAAATCCGTTTAAATGTATTTCACTAGGTTACATGTATTTCGCAGATTTAAATAGATTTAAATGAACATAAATCAGCTATCCATTTTCCCGATGATCTTCTCCTCACACACATCAACAAGCACTTCAGAGGAAGACTTATATTGGCAAGCCAGTTACCTGAAACCTACAAAGGACTGGTCGCCATGCTCAGGAGTATGGCAACTGAACAAACCTTTCTCCAGTCTGGAATGTCGTCTCCCTTTCAGTTTTTTTGGTCCAACCTGATGTGAGGGTACCGAAATGAAATTGCTGAAAAACAGTCATTTTAACACTAATTGTTATGTTCAGAATCACACTAGTACATCATACTAAGTAGTATATGGACTTAGTATCACTGCTAGGAATCTAGTAGTGCACATACAACAAGGAATAAGATAGATATGCACTGCGTAGTGAATACTAGCTACGTGCGCATAGACATTGATGTTGTCATTAGCCCTATATTATTGCGCTAGGGTATGTGTCAAAACCTGTAGGCTGTATCTATACTCTATTATAAGGCTGGCATCTTACGAGGACACACTACTGTACATGGTAGACTTCCTAGTAGGTCATATGGCTACACTATATTTGTGCTATGGGACATATGGGATGGGAAAGTGAATGAGGACCAACTACCACAGCGTAGAAGGACCCTAGGGGACAAATCAGAGCTATATACTAAATATGGTAGAAGCTGGAGGTGCGAGTCACCTTTGATGTCAGTGTTGCCTGGATTAGAAATGGCCAAGTGACCAGATCTTTGATAAAGACAACCATATGGAAGCTTAACAGCTATCCATTATTGATTGGAATATTTCTCGACAATGAGTTGGGATTCCTATGGCTAGTACACCTACTAGTGAGGGACATATAGTCCTATAGTAGAGAGTTAGATAGGATCCTACTCCAGGACTGTCCTAGGACAAAGAAAATATAATTTAGAACAACAAGGGCATGAAGCCTACTTTCCTCGGATATGAATCCGAAGTGTTTTGGTCAAGAGCGGACTCCTAGCAAGTTCTGAGCGGAATAACTGTATCCTAGCACTGATATCTGAAACGTAACATGCGGAACAGCACCTCCGCGCGCCACTTCCTAGCAACCAAAAAGTAATATTACTCGCAGTCCTGCAAAATAATGTCGAATTCCGACTCATATATATCCAAACCTTCCTTTTCTGGTAGATATTTACTTCATATGGACAGAATCCTCTCCTCGTTCTTGTTTCTCACATAGTTACTATTATTTTATCGTGCCCACTTTCACTTATATGTAAAATATGTACGCACACAGGTATATAAGCAGCAGAGATTCCGCTAGGAAGCTCTCAAGCAATTACCCTGCTATATACGTAGCTCTAGAGCTCAATAGCAAAGTTTTTGACTTCTATTGTTGACCATAGAGGTGACGTGTGCTTAGAACAATAAAACCTTGAAAAGCCCTTCTCTATATTGAACTACAGTCATGAAATTAGAACTTTGAGACACCCATAGGGCAGAGCTAGCGCGTCTAGTCTCTTTGCATAGGATTGATTGTTTCTGGACTAGTGTGGAGCCCCACCAGTGTTGTTAAAGCTTAGTGTGGAGTCCCACTAGCTTATAGTTGGCCTGTGTTGTCGTGCTAGTTCAACTAGTGTAACCAGTGCCTTGATAGGAACAATAGGTCTTTGCCCTTGGAGGGTTTGATAGGTTATTTTGCATCATAGGAACGTATAGGGATAGTTATAGATAGGTTATAGTTTGGCTCGTGTCATCTTGATTGTATATCGAGGCCATATTATATTATTACATTGTTACATTCATCACTCGTACACTTCCCTTGTGTCCTAGTGATTAGTAGACGTTCAACCAGTGTACTAGTTGGTTTCTTATGTCGATTGTATGGATCCTTTGACAACATCGAACCCCGCTCGCACAACTTGGCATATTATTTTGCTTGTTCACAAGTGTTTTATAAGCCTCATACTGTGGTGATCCCTCTAAGCCCCCTCTATCTTATAGTAGGTCACGAAGAAGTAATAAAGTGTACATGTCCCTTGAGTATGCCAACTAGTAGCACAGTGACCTTATACAAGATATGTTCCACCTTACATTAGCCCCTACAGGTTTCGGGTAGGCATCTGTAAATTGCAGACCCCTAGTATATGTATAGCAGCAGCCAGATACCCAATGTGAGGCATACCGTGTAACTGTTCTCTGCTAGCAAGACATAGTCCCGTGTACCAGTGACAATGACTAGCTATTCAGGGCTCATACTAGTCCTTCAGAACCCTTTTTATAGCATAACAATAAAGAAATATGCATATTGCGTTCGAAATTAAAGCATTATAAAAATCAGCATATCAGTGGCACATACCGCTATGCAATGGTTCATCTCTAACGCTCCACGGCCACTGTTCCAGACACCTTCCTGCCTCTTTGTCTCTTACCACTAGCATCCGTGGCCCAACCCCTCAAGCTTGATCCCAGTACATATCCTGTTCATCTTTTAAGCATGGTGTTCATGACTTTCACCACAGGGAATCTTTCGTGTGCGTGTATTTCTGATGTACATTATATATCTACATAATAACCATATAATATAGTCAATGATGAGGAAGTCTGGAGATAATTTGAGGGGTTGTCTACGTTGTCGAGGAAGGACAAGTAACGACGTTGAGTTCCTGCCCTGGGGAGGAGTTGAATTTCCAAAAATTGCAATGTAGACACGTGGTGGTGAATTTCTTTACTGATACATCATAGTCAGGCTCTAATGGCTGCTCAAAAGCGCGGTCTCTGGAACATATCTGTCGACAAAAAGGCAGGGGAGGAGTCAAGTGAATCTGAGGTTGATGAACTTGAGTGACAAAGGGAATTTCCCAGAGCCTGCTCGTTCAGCCATCAGCATTCAACCTCCAGTTGCTCGTTTAACTGCAGAACAGACTCCTGTGGTGTTTGACAACCTCATCACACATATCCTAGCTTAGGCTCAATCTAAAGAAGAGCCTCGGAAATGCAGTTACGATGAAATGGAAACCCCAGGTGTTGTTCGACCCTCTGGATCTATCCCTGAACAGCTGGCAAAAGTCTCAAGACGGAGCTCCACTCCAGAGAAGAACTATGATGTTCCACTGGCCACTATAATGGCTGAACCTGATAAGGCTATGGTAATATTTCTCCCCTTCATAGCCGTCGTGCATGCTCACAGTTCTCTGCAGGACAGGCAAGAAACATCCTCCGAGGCACCACTGGTAATGTCGAATTGGCAATCTCAAAAACTAGCCCACTGATGTCACAAACAGCCCCTGATGATCGTGCCAAGATTACCCCAGCTTCTCCAAATCTGTGACCGTCTTCTCAACGATTTGACTTATAGTTTAGGGAGTGCTCGAGCGGAGTTGGATGAGATTCTCCATCCTCTCTCTGATGCTCACACTGCTTGGGCTTCCCATTTGGACGCTGTGAGTGAAGCTGTTTCGCTTGAGGAGGCAATCCCAACAGTGAGTGCATATCAAATATATCAATCAAATGATCTGACTTGGGTTAATCAGGTACTAGATCTTGTGGTTGATCCGCTAATACCACTTAGTTTCGGTGAAATTACCTAATACTATAACTGCTCTCAGTGTACAAAAGCACTCTACTGTGGCGTAGTTGTGCAAGTGTAGTTCGGCATGATCAGAGTTGCCATGCTTAGAGACATCTACTCAAGCTGGGTCTCAAGAGGGGTAAAATCACTTCTATTTGTTGAAGTTCTAGGAAAGTACACCTGTATAGATGCATAGTAGGGTTGTCCTTGCTTCTATAAGCTAGGAAATAAGGCACCAAGGGCTATATGAAGCTAATCTTGGTTCGATCTAAACTGCCTTAAGTGATCTGACTCTCTCTAAGGTAAAACTACAGCACAACTGCTGGAAAACAGCCACCAAAACTGTCTTCTACAAAGCACGCAAGCAAGGAAGCTCAATTACCAAAACTGAGGCCTTCTCTACAATGCTAAAGTGTAACCCAACTGGTTAAAACACTTCCAGAACATCACCAAGACGAACTAGTATAAAGTTTCACTAATAGGAGAAGTGTAGAGCAATACACAAAGCCAACAACTTGGTCTTTATCGCGACCTCTCAAGTTCTTGTCTGCAGTAAGATCTCAACTAGTCTTCTCAATAAGGCTAGGGCCTGACTTAGGTAGAGTTCTGATCAACAATAGCAATCTATTCATACAATAACCACATACAACGTGTAATGTGCAAGTGGGGGGCAGAATCCTCTGCAGTTCCCGTACATTTGGTGTCCTTTTTATACTGTCCAAGGTGAATAAACTAAATAATAGGTAATCTGAGTCAGAATAACTGCAGAACAAGACAGAAAAGAGATGGAAACATAGTCGGGAGAGAGATACAATGAGAAAATATACATATCAGGGAAGTCTATTACGAATTCAGAATGAAATGAGAATTCGTGCTTTATCAGGCATTTCTAGGACTTCCCACAGCCTCTATTTGTGTCCCCCAATATTTCTGATGTTTCGGCCGATATCTGCTATTCTACTCAGGGCCAGCAACTGGGAATGTAGGCTACTAATTTTCCGGCTTACGTTTATTGAGCACAATAATTTTTATAGTGAACTAGCTATTGAAACAATAAAATAGGGAAATAAAATAATGAGTGGACATTATACAATGATTAGTAACCTTTGGCGCATCTGCGCGGAAATGCGCCAGACATTATTAAGCATTTAAAAATAGAGACATCTCAAATTAGTGCTCCTCTGCAGGTTTGAACTGTAGAACTAAGGGAATTCATTGGTAATGCGAGTAGCAATTTAACCACTTTACCACAATGGAATTGAGATTTAACTGCCAACCGTTGATCATACTAGTACCATTTGAATAATGTATATACTGAAATCCTTCCAATTCATTACACAAGTTTGATTGAATTTGTGCTGGCCCACACCCTTTGGTGTGGGCTTGATATTACAAGTAGGTCACAATGTCCATATATGGTGCAAATAGCATGACGGTTGAGTAGTAACACTCTATTTCAAGGTACAGGAGTTGAATCCTGGCTGATGGGTAGGCGTTTAGCCTTTATAAAATTTTCTTTTCTACGTGCCAAGCACTTTTCCACCAATCAGAGGCCTGGCAAGGTCCTTCCGAGCTTCTCATCACTCAACACTGTTCCTCCACATAACGCTGCCTCTAAATTTTTTTATCCACTCCATGTGGACACATTCTAATAAGGTATATCAGAGGGAATCTGCTTCTGCCACCATAACAACGGTTTGAACAGCTTTGCCTCTGCTCCAATCAATAGGTTCCACTTTGGCCAACAGGTCTCTAGACCCTTGCCATATCCGGCATCAGTGATTTCTGATCAGTTTCCCTCTCTGCCATCAGTCCTGAGTGATGCCCGAGCCAATATAACTCTCTGAGGTGTATGAAGGGGTAAATTAACTTGAAAGTATCTCTTTGGTGCGTCCAGTAGGTGATCTAGGTGTAGTCCATAGTGAATTCACTTAGAGACCTTCTCCCTACAGTTTTCAGGAGGTGATTGCACTTAGACAACTACTGGTAGAAGTAGTGGTGGTGGTCAGATACCCATGTGGGGCGTACCATGTACCAGTATCCACTAATATAACCACCTAAAACACCTTCTGTCCAATGACTAGCTATTCAGGGCTCATACTAGTCCTTCTATAACCATTATAGGTTTATGCAACAATAATAAAGTGCAAAACTAGCGTATTTGCATTTGAAAATGAAGTGATTAAAGTCAGGCGTATCAGCAGGGTGAATCAATACAATGCCTTTCAGGCTTTCTACAGCCACTTCCATGCCCAACCCAATGACTGTAAGCCATAATACTGTTCCTAGTAGATATTATTGATCATAGCTCTTCCCCTGTAGTTCCCGCTGCTCTGTACAGACAGCAGATGCGGGAGGCCTATGATTATGTTTGCTGGCAAAACAACTGTCTCCCAGAGACTGTTGAGCCACCATTTATCAACAAGGTAGCAGAAGGTCATCCTGGCACCTATGTTTCTCACCCAGACCAGCCCTTACCTGAAAACGAAGTACACAAGATGGAATGGTATGCAACATGGTACTCAAACCTGATCGAACATCTCCTCAATGAATCAAAAGTCAGTGGTTCATTTCGTGCCCAGGCACGCAAAATTCTTAAACTGTTCCTCGCATTGATAAGTCTTAATGACCCCCACTACCCCAACGGCCTTGGTAACTTTGTCTATAGGCCTACAACACTCTCATTAATAATGGCGTCCACATCTTTGAATATCTCATTGACACATGACACGACGCTAACAGCATGTCTGCCAGTTCAATCTGGGGTAACACTCTGGATTCTCATGAGGTGCATGTCAAGTATCGTATCGACATCCAAGCACAAACCTTTGACTTCGAAGCAATGTTCAGGTGTGTCTCTTTGTTCTTTGTTGTATCATTTTACCTGACATAACCCTAGAATAGTCAAAATGGCCAAACAAGGACGTGACATACCTCTGGCATATGTGTCGGTCATGAAATGAACAACATGAACTGTTCGAAGAACCAATGTGATCGTGGGTGGCGTATCATAGGACATATAGTGCATGCAGAGATCAGTATGTCCCACTGCTACACTATTATCTCTTACTGATTTTTCTTTAGAAATGTTAACAGGAAAGGATTGCTCATGGAACAAGTTCCTCAACAATGCAGGGAGCTGTTAGGACTATGCAAGAAGAGAGCAAGAGAGCACGGCCGACGACAGACAGAGCGTTGTACGAGGGGGAGACCGTGCGAGGAGAGTTATTGCTGAAGCTATTGGCAACAGCACTGATGCACTATGCAGGGTGAGAGCGCACGAAGGAGATGCCTTGTATGGAGAGTAAGAGATAGAGATGGCAGAGACCAAGTGTCTCGGCCGTAGAGCAAGAGGATGATAGAGATGAGAGTAGCAGAGAACAACATTAATTTTCTACTTGAGTTACTTGGTATAATACATCTAGTTTATATACTATGGATATACACGGGCGCTTGGGTATCATGTGTAGTCCATGTGGTATATGTGTCAAGAAGGCACAGCAAGAAAGCGGAGATTATATTAATGTGGAATAGTGTAAGCGGAATGAGACAGAAATGAAAAGCACATTACCGACATACGTCAGCCAAAAGAAAGTCGAAAGAGTAGAGAGGTAGAGGTCGTTCGCACGAAATAATATGGCCGAGTCGTCCGGATGTAACAGTATCCCCCTCTTGGGTTTCAACCCCTGGAGAAACACTAAGGCCAAAAAAGGAAATAGAACAATGAAGAATAAAAGAAGTCAGGACAGAAGAAAAATAAGCGAAAAGTCACGTGGCTTCCCCTAGCCAAAACATATAAGTAGGGCACCATTTTCCAGCCCAAGTCTTCAGAACCCCCACCAACAACACAAGACATGTCGGCCGAAGAACACAAACTCCTCCACGAAGTCCATAACCAGGAACACCCCCTCACCATGACCGATGACTCAGAATTCCACTCGGTCGAGGATTATGAAAAACTCATCCTTCCCCCGCCCGAACTTGAAGGCCGACAGTATCCATGGCACCTGTGTACGTTCAAAGAGAATCGCGTACTAAAAGCTCTTTGCACTCCTCCTCGGCCGATCGCCTTTCCGCCGCCTATTGAGGAGCCCGAACTCATTGATCTTCCTATACGCGGGCATGGAGAGCCAATGAAGGACTGGATGGCGAAATGGCGAGAAGTGGAGAAGAAGAACGACGATCTGGTAATGTCGTATGAGAAGGAATGCGAAGAGCGTGCGGTCCAACTCTTGGCATGGAAGCAGTTTAGGATCGCATACGAAGAGGTCGAGGATAAGCAGGTGAAGAAGTGGCTGGCGGACATCAAGGCCGACGCGGAGACTGCTAAGAAGTTGCAGGAAAAGGAGAGGGAAAAGACAGCGGCTGCTTCGTCCGAAGACAAGGGTGAAGGGAGTTCATCAGGTGCTGCTTGGGCGAGTGCATCAGGTAAGCGCAGGGCCTTTATCCTGGACTATGTTGACCTCCCTGCGTTAGTCGCCTCGTCCGAAGGCAGCAAGAAACGCAAGGCAGAGCAATCTCCAGAGCCACCAGATGTACCGATACTTTTACAAAAACATGCGATAGTTATCAGAACGACTTTTGCAATAATCTGTGACAAGGGCTTTTGCAAAAGTCAGAGACAAGTAATCAAGGCAGATAAGAGATACTGTCCGCTTTGGGTGCTTCCAAATAGAGAAGGATCATTCCCACACCTTCTGGAAAGGGAACAGGCCGCTTTTTTGAGATCTGGAGATATTCCCACACCGCTTTTGGCATCCCAAAATGAAAGGTGCTCTTTCCATGATGTAACAGTGCGCTTTTTGGGCGCTTTTTTGGCGGAAAAATTATTCCCACACCTCCTGACATCACCTGGGTGCCTCCCTACTCTGCTTTTGGCTTCCCAAAATGGAAGGTGGCCTTACCTCATCATTTTCCACCTGGAATTAATGCATTGGGGGGCTATTGGGGCATGCTGGGGGGCTATAAAAATCACATTTTTGAGGGAATATGTTCTAATATGTTCTAAAAGCATGCCCCTGCAATTGGGGGGCAGGGGAATGCAAAAAAAGCTGTCCAAATATGGTAATTCAGGAAAATGGCCTATTGGATCTTGGGCTACAGGGCAGATATTGACATGGGGTAAGTTGGGGGACCTAGATACATTAAATAAAAGCCTGGGGACACCCAATAGTACATAGATTAGTGGGATAATGGTGCTTAAATATCCAAAATACTGAAAATCTCTGAAATTGGGGGAATAAAATTACAGGATGGGATGTGGTGCAGCTGGGGCTTAGATATTGTGATTCAGAGATGTTATATATGTCTCCTTGCTTCGTTTACAATCCTGGAGAGCTGCCTATTTTTCCAGATTTATTACAGCTAAATTTGCTTTTTTTGCACATTAATAATACTACACCACAGGGAATGAATGGGATGGGCTAATTCTTGTTCATAACCCACTCTAGGGTGTATAGATGATGAATATATACTTGCCCAAGCATTCCTGTATGTGCAACACCTTGTTTCATCCAATGTATTGTACAGTTATGTAACACAGGCAGTAGTACATGAATAGCACCTCAGGGAAGCATTCCAGCACAAAGGGGATTTCAGAATCGAGTTCAGGGACCCAAAATACACTTTCCTACTATAAAAGCACATTTTTTGAACACATCTGTATGTTGCTACATAAAAAATACATAAAAAATCGCATTTTTAGAGGTTTTTTTGTACTGGAGCATGGGGATTGCTCCTAAAATCACCAAACGTGAATGAGAGACTGTTCACTATGCATAGAACAGGAATATCAATTGCCTCCATGTAATCCCATGACAGGAATCCATATGCCAGACTAATCAATTCCTGCACAATTACAGAAAACATGTACTATGGATGTAGTATTGCAGGGATTGATCTGGGGACTTGGGGAGCCTCAAAATCGAATTCAGGGTGAAAAATCAGTCAAGAATATGTCCAGGGTTGAAGGAAATCCATCCACAATTGACTTGAATATGCATAGATCAAGTTAAATGCACAAGTATATGTGCAATATATGTTAACTATGAGCATAAAACTTGTCAGATACATATCTCAAGCTACAGTGATTGGATTCCTTTCAACCCTGGACATATTCTTGACTGATTTTTCACCCTGAATTCGATTTTGAGGCTCCCCAAGTCCCCAGATCAATCCCTGCAATACTACATCCATAGTACATGTTTTCTGTAATTGTGCAGGAATTGATTAGTCTGGCATATGGATTCCTGTCATGGGATTACATGGAGGCAATTGATATTCCTGTTCTATGCATAGTGAACAGTCTCTCATTCACGTTTGGTGATTTTAGGAGCAATCCCCATGCTCCAGTACAAAAAAACCTCTAAAAATGCGATTTTTTATGTATTTTTTATGTAGCAACATACAGATGTGTTCAAAAAATGTGCTTTTATAGTAGGAAAGTGTATTTTGGGTCCCTGAACTCGATTCTGAAATCCCCTTTGTGCTGGAATGCTTCCCTGAGGTGCTATTCATGTACTACTGCCTGTGTTACATAACTGTACAATACATTGGATGAAACAAGGTGTTGCACATACAGGAATGCTTGGGCAAGTATATATTCATCATCTATACACCCTAGAGTGGGTTATGAACAAGAATTAGCCCATCCCATTCATTCCCTGTGGTGTAGTATTATTAATGTGCAAAAAAAGCAAATTTAGCTGTAATAAATCTGGAAAAATAGGCAGCTCTCCAGGATTGTAAACGAAGCAAGGAGACATATATAACATCTCTGAATCACAATATCTAAGCCCCAGCTGCACCACATCCCATCCTGTAATTTTATTCCCCCAATTTCAGAGATTTTCAGTATTTTGGATATTTAAGCACCATTATCCCACTAATCTATGTACTATTGGGTGTCCCCAGGCTTTTATTTAATGTATCTAGGTCCCCCAACTTACCCCATGTCAATATCTGCCCTGTAGCCCAAGATCCAATAGGCCATTTTCCTGAATTACCATATTTGGACAGCTTTTTTTGCATTCCCCTGCCCCCCAATTGCAGGGGCATGCTTTTAGAACATATTAGAACATATTCCCTCAAAAATGTGATTTTTATAGCCCCCCAGCATGCCCCAATAGCCCCCCAATGCATTAATTCCAGGTGGAAAATGATGAGGTAAGGCCACCTTCCATTTTGGGAAGCCAAAAGCAGAGTAGGGAGGCACCCAGGTGATGTCAGGAGGTGTGGGAATAATTTTTCCGCCAAAAAAGCGCCCAAAAAGCGCACTGTTACATCATGGAAAGAGCACCTTCCATTTTGGGATGCCAAAAGCGGTGTGGGAATATCTCCAGATCTCAAAAAAGCGGCCTGTTCCCTTTCCAGAAGGTGTGGGAATGATCCTTCCCTATTTGGAAGCACCCAAAGCGGACAGTACCTCTTATCTGCCTTGATTACTTGTCTCCGACTTTTGCAAAAGCCCTTGTCACAGATTATTGCAAAAGTCGTTCTGATAACTGTCAGTCACTTTTACAAATAAGTTACAACATCAGCTGGGCACACCTAAGTGCATATACTTCGAAAAATAGACTGAAGGTATGTTGTTTATCTCTCACCCAAAGCCTTGCTGATAACTTGTCCTAGAGGAAAAGAGTATGTCTCGCGAAGAACAAGAGACTGTTTGTATTGTCAGAACTATTGACGGTACTGATCTTCTTTTTGTGCAAGACTCTGAAAGTTGGGTCACTGGCAAAGAGGTGCACTTGGATGACGAGGATGCTGAAGATGTCTCAAAACCGAAACGGATTAGGCATAGGAGAGGTAACTTAGTTTTGCATTCTTTGATTAGATCTAACCATTTTCATTCAGGTGCGCTGAAACAGCCTCAACCTGAAAATATCGCAGGTGACCATGCTACCAATGGTATGTTGTTGCAATGTGAGCTAGTGTCATTCTGATCCTCCCTCCAGAGCCAGCGAAGCACAAGTCTTCAGTTCCCTCAACTCGCGACCTGGCAAATAAGGCTTTGTCTACCACTTCAAGTGATGTCTTTTTGACAGGCGCTGAGGGTACGACCTCAGAAAAAGGCAAAGGTATTTACTGCTATGTTTCCCCTTGACCATTCACTCAATTCTTATGTAGGGAAGCAGAAGGAGCTAGTTTTGAAGTCCCCACATAAGAGGTCTCTCTATATAATCCATCATTGCTTACCCTCTGTTTCAGCTGGCCAGCGCCTCTTAGTTCCTGATGTTGATGAGAATCCGCAGATCAACTCTTCAATGTCATTGCAAGGTATGTCAGCTCCATGCAAATAGTTCATTGATTCACGTTTTTGTGTAGACATTGAAGATGTGCTCTATGAAGCCGTGTTCCTCTTGGACAGCCACAAAGCTTATCAAAAAGAGGATGCATTCCAACTCCTGAAAACGTTGTTTCAGTCTGGTACTCTAGCTTTTCGTGCCTGGACTGGTCATTTCACTAAGGTATGTTTTCCACATGCATTGGTGCACATTGCTTACCCCTTCCTTGTAGATTGCAAATGAGCGTATCCTCATCCCTTCCGAACAAAGAACTGGATGAGCCAACTGAGGTAGATGAAACAATAGTGGATCAAGAGCCTTCAGCCTCTGCTAACGATCCTAGGGACAATTTGGAAAACACTCCTAGTACGTTTGACAATTGACCAAAGTGCTCTATCTCTGATTTTCATTAGCATCAGCACACAAAATACTTGTTGACCTTCACCATGGTATGTGTGATGGAGAGAAGCACATTGGTGATGCCTATGCCATGTTGGATGCCCTCCTTAATGCTGGAAGTGATGTCTATGCATTAAGGAAGGCTCATTTCAACGTCATTAATGAGGCTGCAAGTAAAAGTGTCTCAGAGGTATGTTTCATGCTCTTCTTTCATTTATGTGTTCTCAATACATATTTAGCCTCCAGACATACTCCTTCAATTTCCTGATCACCTGGAGTACAAACGCACTCTGACACCTCCCCCCATCACTTTCAACGAGCATCCATCCACTCAGCTCTGTTGTTTGTACCCCAAGATTGATCTTTCCAAACACCTTCCGGCTCACCGTCATGCTCAACCCAAACAAGCCAGGAAGGTTTCTTCTAATGCTCCGGCAACGGCAGCTGAACCCCTAGTCCCAGATCATCACACTATCTCTCAGCCTTCCAAGCTGAGACCCCTTGCTCCTCTCCTGAGTCGTGCTATCTCGCAACCTACTCAGGTTTAGGCTCCTTCCCTTCATCCACCAGTCTTATGCCTCTCCAGCCTTCCTACCCAGAGCTCTGTGGCTGTTACACATCAATCTCTTGCCCCCAAGAATGATGTTAAATGCACTACCACTCTGTGCTCTGTCTTAGTTGGTAATCCTAGTACGCAACCAATATCCCAGGATCTGGGTCAACCTTCTGGGAGACCAGCATCGGTATCTGCTTATATTGGAGCACTGGGATATAAGAGGCCCACTGACTACTACGAGAGTACATTGTTGGCTATGAAGAACCCAGGGAAGCGTCGGCGTTTGGAGGGCGGAAATGCTAGCTTATCATGGCTTAAGTAGATCATTAGTTTTATCTTGTATTCATATGGTTTAGATATTTTGCACTTTGGTCAGAATGACCCAATCAAACATGCATTACAAGAAAGAGCCCAGTCCAAAATCTGAGACTGTCTAAGTTGATGGGCAATTACCTGTTATGTTGTAATTTCATAGGTAGCTGCGTGGAGGCATATTCAATGCATCATTATGTTGTTCATCTAATAACTCACTTAATGCAAGTGCTGTTTCCCATGCTGCTGGCACACCAATAATCAAACTCAGACTGTAATTCTACTGTTAAGACAACCCAATAAGTCAAACACTTGTCATTTGAGAGTGGTTATCCTCTGGGCAACTTCCTACAAAATACATGTCTTGCAGGTAGTTGCCTCAGAGGATATACCAGGGTCCAGGCAGCTAGCTACCTACAACATTATACCATGGCAGGTAATTACCTACATCATTTATCTACAGTAGGTAGCTACCTGTAAAACTTGTCCATGGCAGGTAGCTACCTGCAAAACTTGTCCATAGTAGGTAGCTACCACAACACATCTTGTAGGTGGCTGCTATGTACCATTAAAATATCCAAGATACTTGCCTGTCAATCTATCGGCTTACAGTAGATATCACTGACCTTGAGACATGACTAGCACTATTGCTATGTTCAGAGCAATTGGTTTCTATTACCACACTATGAAACTAAGTTTCAAACAGCCAGACCCCATTATAAAGTGCTTTGTATAAAAATGTACTTTCAGCATAATTCTGTATGAAATCTGTACTTTGATCTATATTTCAATATTATGGCCTCTCTATAACTATACCTTTCTGTGAATAAATGACCATTCTAGTGCATCATTTGCCCATTTCAAGTAACTCATAAGACTGAACAAGAGACAGAAATACTAGCACTACAAGTGCAGGCAAGACTGGAGCATAAATGCCCAATTTATAGCCCATTTTGTGGGACCTAGACCCCTGTCACCCCTGTCACATCACACAACTGTGGTTTTTACCACAGAAATCCAGGCTATAGCCTAGATACTTTCATGCTATAGAGGTGGCCGCCCAGATCTCAATTTGGCAAAAAGTCAGGTAAAAACCATACTACAGACTTTACAGTAGGGTAGCTACCTACTCAGGTAAACATGACCTATAAACCCACCTTAGAGGCCAAACTACTCAACTCAGGAGTTTATTCCATTAGGTCCTATGTAGGAGGTGACTGAAGTGCACCCGGAACCAAGAGCAAGAAAAGCCTACTCATAGCCTATTATCAGAATCTATCAGGTAATGTCTAATAGCATCTGATAACATCTGGAAAAACTCCCACTTAAGGATGTCATTTGACACCATCCAATGTTATATGACAGATGGGCTGGGCATCAAATAACGTCAGATAGCATCTAATAAAACCCCACTGGGAAATTTAAGTCATGGTGCTCTTTTATGTAATGAACTTGTTCCTGTCAGAGAATAATGCCAATCTATTCCAAACTAGTGTATGAGGGTTTCTTTTCAGGCATTAGTGTGAATATGAACCAGAGAGGGATGACACTGACCAGTTTGTAATGATAGTGAATGAAATTCACTGAGACAGGCCTGACAATGAAATGTGCAAGATGTGCCTTGCTCTGGTTCCAAGTTAAGAGGATATTGATGGTACAGCTGATTTTGGTTTGTTGAATTGCATTCAGCTGGTAGGTAACTCAGAATGCATATACAAAACCAGGTCCTTCATAGTCATGGACTGGTGTGTATATGGTTGCCTCAAAAATAGCCCATTTAGTGGAGTTAAGGGAACGGCAGATGGTGTATGACAGTCTGAATTAGCACCAAAATATGGTTGGATGAAAAAGTGTGCTGAAAATGATTAGAAAAGATTCATTGTGAAAAGATTGAGCACTTACAATAGGACCAATTTTCCTAGTACTTGAAAAAGTCAAGAAGTTGGCTGAAGAGGCCACAAGCACAAGAGAGACCATGTGGAAGAAAGGCAGGACAGAGGATGAAGTTGGATGAAGTTGTGTCCAAAGAGAGCTGATGATGACTAAGCAAGAGAAGCCATCAAAATTGGTCCTTAAACAAAAAAGCATGCAATACTTACATTTGGAGGCAAGGTAAGAAGATAATTGTTTGTGAGGGTAAGTGTGAGCATAGAAGATTGAGCACTAGAAATGACCATAATGAAAGTCTTGAATGTATGTGGTATGCACATTCAATTGGAGAGAATCATGAAGGGGCACAACATAAGTGGAATAAAGCAGACAAGTGTCCCCAAAGGTTGGCCCCAAAGGTTGGCCCCAAAGGTTGGCCCAAAAGAAGCTGGTGACAACTAAGGACCAAAAATTGTGAGTTCTGAGTACAGTGAACCAGTATAACAAAAAATCAGGTCAAAATTTGGCCTGTGACCATGTCCATATATGATTGAGGATTAAAGAAAAGAATATCTACAAGTAGGAGAAATCAATGAACAGGATGAAAACTTCATTGAGGCTATACAATTATAGGTAAATTTCACTGGTGTTGTGAAACCCAATAATAACTTACCTGTAAGATTTCTATTGACTGCTCATCTTTGCCCTCCAGCCATATATTTTGCTTTCATCCTTGATTTTCCCACCACCATTCCCAATGTTCACCTCTTCCTGTGCCTCCTTTTACATCTCTTACCTCTTCTCACACCCCCTTCATCTGTTTGTTCATTTTACTCACCTTAACTTTGCTCTGTTTATTCTTCTTTCGCTCTAGACACAAGTTTTCATCCACCAACTACATTCATCTCTTCTTCTTATCTTCAGCACCTATCTCATCATCTTTGCTCTCATTGTCACCTCCCCATTGTTTATGGCCTGACTGGACTCCCTCAAAGTTACTCTCACCAAAAAAACTGTCTAAAGCCAATAAGGAGGGCTGGATTTATGTCTTGAAGAAGAAAAAATTGGGAGTTAGAAATGTAAGGGCATATTGGAAGGTCAGGTGTTTGATTAATGTTTCACAATGCATCAAGCAATGGAACACACAATGTTGGGGCCACAAATATATTCTCCAGATGCAAATGAAAGTCAGCCATAGTCACAAGTTTGGTATATGTAGCTTTGATTCCTAAACAACCTGTGCTGACACAAACTAGAAAAATATCTTCATTTTGCACTGGTCAACAAACAATTCTGCTGTCCTATCCTCCAATGCTCCAGATGTACGCCTTCAGTTTTTGCATCATTTGTAAAGCTGAATATCCAGTTTCACTAGGCAGCAAGAAATACTGGGAACTATTCATATGTAAGTCTGGTTCAGAGAAGGGACTGAAGAAGATTCAATTAATTATGGATGGTCTGAAGAAATGGCTGAAATGAAGAGCCATGAGTCAAACATATCTTGGAATTTTTTTTTGCACACATACTATCAATGTTCTTTTTACTGCAGTTCCTGTAAATAATGACAAAAATTGCTGTGAAAAACGCGCGCGGCATCCGTCCCAAAAAGGAAATGTCTCTTCGCACGGCTGCAACTGGCATTCAACGTGGTTGTACTTTCCTCGGAATATTCTCTAGTATATGGCTTCAATTGTTATGGTATACATTATGTCTCGTATGGTTCGTCAAGAAAATCTCCTCCAAAGTCGTTTTAGTGTACAGTTCTGGGTCATTTCCTTTTTGGGACAGATGCCGCGGCAGAAAAATTCACACGTTTTATTGTCATTATTTACAGGAACTGCAGTAATGTCTCACTTCTTATGTAGTTCTAGAAGTATTCATCACATAATGTATTCACTATCTATGCTATCTACATACTTGTAAAGTATTCTTGTTGTATACACATACTAGTTATCTATTGTATGTTTTTGTTGTATTTAGTAGTATGATGTGAGGCTTATAAAACACTGAACAAGCAAAATATATATGCTAAGTTGTGTGAGTAGTGTTTGACATTGTCAAAGGATCTGTACAATCAATACAAGAAATCAACTAGTGTACTAGTTGAACATCTACAAATGACTAGGACACAAGGGAAGTGTACGAGCAATGAATGAAACAATGTAATATGATAATATGGTCTTGATATAATCAAGACAATGCAAGTTAACCTATAAACCTATCTATAACTATTCCTATATGTTCCTATGATGCAAAATAACCTACTGAACCTGATGAGGGTAAAGACCTATTGTTTCTATGAAAGGCACTGGTTACACTAGTTGAACTAGCATGACAACTGGGCCACCTATAAGCCAGTGGGGCTCCATACTAAGCTTTAATAACACTAGTGGGGCTCCACACCAAGTGAGAATAAATCTAGTGGGGCTCCACACTAGTCCTGAAACAATCAATCCTATCCAAAGAGACTAGGTGAACTAGCTCTGTTCTATGGGTATCTTAAAGTTCTAATTTCACAACTCTAGTTCAATATAGAGAAGGGCTTTTTAATGTTTTAATTTCTAAGTTTATTTTCTAAG
Organism: Paramarasmius palmivorus; assembly: GCA_037176845.1. Classification (NCBI taxonomy): domain Eukaryota; kingdom Fungi; phylum Basidiomycota; class Agaricomycetes; order Agaricales; family Marasmiaceae; genus Paramarasmius; species Paramarasmius palmivorus. Next base: position 20,331 of record JAYKXP010000166.1, read on the forward strand.
CACACATCGCCTCTATGGCCAACAATAGAAGACAAGAACTTTGCTATTGAGCACTAGAGCTATGTATATATATAGTGGAGTAATTGCTTGAGAGCTTCCTAGCAGAAACCCTGCTGCTTATATACCCACAAGTGGACATAATAAAATAATAGTAACTATGCAGGAAATGAGAACAAGGAGAGGATTCTGTCCATATGAAGTGAATATTTACCAGAAAAGGAAGGTTTGGATATATATTAGTCAGACCTCAACATTATTTTGCAGGACTGTGAGTAATATTACTTTTTGGTTGCTAGGAAGTGGCATGCGGAGGTGCTGTTCTGCATGATGCATTTTGGATATCAGTGCTAGGGCATAGATATTCTGCTCAGAACTTGCTAGAAGTCTGATCTTAACCAATACACTTCAGATTTATATTCAAGAAAGGTAGGCTCTATGCTCTCATTATGTTCCAAATTATATTTTCTATGTCCTAGGACAGTTCCGGAGCAGAATCTTTTCTGTCTCCCTGCTACAGGACTATATGTCCCTTACTAGTGTCTGTACTAGCAGTAGAAATGCTAACTCAAAGCTTGAGAGATATTTCAATCAATATTGGAAAGCTGTTAAGCTTCCATATGGTTGTTGTATTGATGACCTGATTACTCAGACATTTCTAATCCAGGCAAACTCTGATCTCAAAGGTGAGTCACACCTCCAGCCTCTACTGTATTTGGTATATAGCTCTGATTTGTCTCCTAGGGTCCTTCTATGCTGTGGTAGTTAGTCCTCGTTCACTATCCCATCTCATATGTCCCATAGCACACTTATAGTGTAGCCATATGACCTACTAGGAAGTCTATCATGTACAGTAGCGTGTCCTTGTAAAGTTTCAGCCTGATAGTACAGATATGGTCTACAGGTTTCAATGCATACCCTAGTGTGATAATATAGGGCTAATGACAACATCAACATCTATGTGTGTGTAGCTAGTATTCACTATGCAGTGCATGCCTATCTTATTCCTTGTCATATGTATACCACTCACTTCAGGCAACCACCAAATACCCCTTATTAGGGTAAACTCCTGAGTATAGTAGTTTGGCCTCTAAGGGGTCATTTATACCCTTGGTCACCAAAATTGGTCATTACCAGAGAATATCTGTAACATGCCTTTGGTAATTACCAGACAAATAGATATCCTTTTTTTATAATATTGCTGCATACAATCAAGCATAGTTGTAACTTCATTCAATTTTAATAGTCTCTAAATCATTAGATCACTTTCTAAAGTTCTATAGTCAGTATCATGTACTTAGTATGACTATGTAAATTACATGAAACTAAACAAGATATTACAGTTGTATAATTACTGAGACATGTTTATTATATTCACTTTCCATTGTATTCTCAATAAATATTACTCTATTATAATCTATTTCTGTTCCAATAAAGCTCTAAAGTTGAAATTGGTCATGACCAAGCTGTGAATCTCACTTGGTCATAACCAACTGGTTACAACCAAATTATAATCAAGAGATAAATCTAATTATTGTCAATGTATAAAAAGCAATATCTATTTTTTTTAGATTAATATAGTGATTTATTCATGATTTTACATAATTAAGATTAGAATTTGACTGTTAGACTTCTAATACTATAGTATTTGAAGTTACAACTATGCTTGATTGTATGCAGCAATATTATAAAAAAAGGATATCTATTTGTCTGGTAATCACCAAAGGCATGTTACAGATATTCTCTGGTAATGACCAATTTTGGTGACCAAGGGTATAAATGACCCCTTAGAGGCCAAACTACTACACTCAGGAGTTTACTCTAATAAGGGGTATTTGGTGGTTGCCTGAAGTGCCGGGTCACCCTGGGGTTTATGAGTGTAAAATGAATATATTTGACAACATACTGCTAAGTATAATACATCTAGTCTCCTATATGTACAGCCTAGCCAGTAAACCCCAAGCAAACCCCAATGTTCTTGTCTCCAACCAAACTCATGCTCAAAACCCTGCCGTGCCCAGATTCCAACTCCCAGCCAGTTTTAAAACCAACAGCAAGACCGTGTTCTCCAACGAGCATTGTTTCATCTACAGCCAGATCCTACTCTTCTTATGTGACAACACAATACTGTATAATGTGGTAATAAGAGGCTGGTGACAATACTCAGATGCTTCTTCATGACTTACCACAAAGTTTTGGGAGTACCGGTGAAGGAATGAGCCTATACGAACCTTGCTGTGAGAACTCAATGCAAATCAAGGTATTGAGCCCAAAACATACTAAGAATCTGCTTTTCCATCCTCTCACATGTATATTCCATATCATTCCAGCAGTTATAGAGGTTGGGAGAGGTCAGGAAGGGGAGATGGTGGTGGTTGGAGGGAAAGAATGGGACGTGGGAGAAAGTGTCTTCAAAGTTGGTTTGACTCTGACTTGCACACAGACCAGAAGTGATTTTAAAAACTTTTCAATGTGATTTTCTAAGTTCTTTGAAAAGCCCAGAGATGTTTTCTATATGTCAGGTAAGTATCAGCAGACGTTGAAATTTTCAGATGGCATCAAACCGTGTCAAGCAACATCTTGTTGGGACTTAAACCTAGGCCTGTGACATGCCCCTATGCTATGCTTGTCATCATCATCACTAGGGGTCACAGGTCTAGAATTGGCACTAGAATACAGTATGTGGCTTTCCAGAGCTTCAAGTTTCATGGTATAGTATATGGTTGAATATGTATAGAGTTTAAGAATATCTAAGAAACAATGATCTTCAATGACACCGCCTAGGAAAATAAAAAATGACAGGTATACTGACTATCAGATTACCAGGTCCTACATCAACTGGTGCTTTGCCTTCATATGCAGTTTTTTGTGAGCAAGCTTCAATAACTTAGAAGAACAAACACTTGCACCTTGATCACTTTGTCTCTTCTAGCAAATTTGTCATGCTTCCTTCAAGCTCCAAGAGGCATTTGACCTTACTAGATGGAGCGCAGTGTTTTTTTGGGCATACATATCACTACAACTAACAGTATCTCTGTCTAGGAGCTTTACAGATACCTCTGTGACTTGGTGGAATATACGACTCAAGAACCAAGCTGAGCCAAGTGAATGGTGGGACGTTGGCTGCAGTTGCGATAGGAGGTTGGATGTCATACGATGAATGGGGCTGGAAGCTGGAGGTGTTGTGGTATTGGTTGTCCAGCAGATTCTTAAAGAGTGGGAATGGTATACTGTGCAGCATTTGGATGCAAGATGGAGCACGTTCAACCAAAGTCATTTGACATTCTGTGGTAGTGCAAGTGAGAGGTATAAAGGAGGATTTCGAGGTCCATGACATGTGAATGTCCATACTAATCAGGGTGGTTAAGCTTGTGTGGAGGCAATGTCATGGTTTGAACTTGGAGGAGGAACAAAATTGAGTTGTGTCAGGAACACTGTTTGAGGAGGGGGTAGAGAGGTGTTGGATTAGAGAAGGGTAAAATAGCTTTTTCAAGGTACAGATGGAATTTCAGGCATTAATTTACCTAGAAAAAGTGATGAGTCACAATGAAAAACAATGAAAAGGCATTGAGGATAATACACATACTGGATTCCAGGTAGTCCTTGAGCGCATGCTTCAAGCCTGCATTTGAGTTTAGCAAACTATTCGAAGCTATATGTAATCTAAAACAGCCCACATGAATTGGTTGAATGTACATTTTAGTGCTGCAGAGATGGATGTCCTCTGTGGACATGATTGTTTTGAGAAGAGAAGTGCTGGCGGCAAACACACTTCTGCCTTTATGTACCACCACCTCGTTCCTCACCCATAAACTCAAAGAATCCAATGAACCAGCCTCTTTTTCCAATGTTATAATAGGTACACATTTCTTCCTCTACATCCCTGGAAGTGCTCTCAACCATTTCTTAGTGCAAAGCTACGTGTCATGCCTTCGACTTCAACATTCCTCTATCATTGCTAAGAGCAATCCAGGCCAACCTCCTACGTCGGATGCAGAGATGATTTTGGATTATCAGGTATTATTCCATTGTTTGACTGGAACATTGGTTCAGGTGGTTGTGACTTGTCAAGGCAACCTTGAGGTCAGTATGAGGCTTATAAAACACTTGTAAACAAGCAAAATAATATGCCAAGTTGTGTGAGTAGGGTTTGATGTTGTCAAAGGATCCGTACAATCGACACAAGAAACCAACTAGTACACTAGTTGAACATCTACAAATTACTAGGACACAAGGGAGTGTACGAGCGATGAATGTAACAATGTAATAATATAATATGGTCTCGATATTCAATCAAGACGACACGAGCCAACCTATAACCTATCTCTATGTGTTTCTATGATGCAAAATAACCTATCGAACCCTCCAAGGGCAAAGACCTATTGTTCCTATCAAGACACTGGTTACACTAGTTGAACTAGCACGACAACACAGGCCAACTATAAGCTAGTGGGGCTCCACACTAGAAACAATCAATTCTATGCAAGAGACTAGACGTGCTAGCTCTATCCTATGGGTATCTCAAAGTTCTAATTTCATGACTCTAGTTCAATATAGAGAAGAGTTTTTCAAGGTTTTATTTTCTAAGTTTATGTTCTAAGCACACATTGCCTCTATGGTCAACAATAAAAGTCAAAAACTTTGCTATTATTGAGCACTAGAGCTACGTATATAGTGGGGTAATTGCTTGGGAGCTTCCTAGCGGAATCTCTGCTGCTTATATACCTGTGCACATACATATTTTACATATAAGAGAGAGTAGACACGATAAAATAATAGTAACTATGTGAGAAACGAGAACAAGGAGAGGATTCTGTCCATATGAAGTAAATATCTACCTGAAAAGGAAGGTTTTGGTATATATTAGTCGGAATTCGACATTATTTTGCATGACTGCGAGTAATATTACTTTTTGGTTGCTAGGAAGGGGCGCACAGAGCACTGTTCTGCATGGTACATTTCGGATATCGGTGCTAGTGTTGGAAATATAAAACGTTTATACTTACACATGTCTGCCACATCTTAGAATATCTCTTGACCCGCACATATAGTTTCATTTAACCTACTTACTTACAGAAAGCCACACAAAGCCACAGTTACTTCTATCGCATCTATACTTGTACTATTAGGTTTATCTTTCATCCTCGCTCATGTATAAAACCTAGACAGAAAACCCTACAATAATTATCAAATCATCAGTTGTATTCTCTCAACTCCTCTGGTCATCAGCTATCATTTATATCGCGCTTTCTGTGCTATCGCTGCTAACAGAGTTCAATCTAAAACTCTGACAGGTTATGGGCCCTGGTCTATAAACCTTAGCCGAACCAGAGTAATACTGATTTCATATTGGTATAGTGGCGAGTTTGGGACGCCGTAATATCCCCAAGGAACAAAGAACCAAGATCGTATACCAATTGGCGAGCAGGGACGCCGGAATATCCCCTACCCAAAGCAAAGGAAAATTGGACTAGTGTATGTCCGATAGAGGTAGCCATTATCATCAATCCAGAAGCAGTACCCCAGTATCAGGAATGTTCGATCCAGAACAAATATTACGAGGATCTAGGAACCCCAGTAGGAATCCTAGCAGGCAACCTACACCAGTAGGAAGTAGAACAGGCAGTCCATCGGGACAGCAACAGAGCATATCATCACATCCATCGAGGAATCCATCGCGTATACCTTCTAGGAGACAGAGCCCAGTTGGAGGATTGCACACGCCACCAGCATCTTCCACACAACCCACACAACTCCGAACAGATCTAATCTGTGTCAATTGGTCACACCAGTTTGATATCGACAGATTACGAGATTGCCATTTAGATCTCAACAGACGCAAGTGGTATCTCTGTACAGAGCAACTGTGTCCAAACAGAAGGAATTGAATTAGTGCTACCAAGGAAGCGCTACTAGTTGGAAATTTTAGGGATTGTGACAATCAAAACGAAACAGTAGTTCGAGGAAACGTACTACGAACAACAGTACCAGAACCACAGCCATTAGTATTCCCACCAGCGGGAACATCAGCTTCACAGAAAGAAACTGTTGAAGAAGAGGTCGAACTTGGTGAAGAGTTTGATCAGGAACAAGGATTTGGTGAAGAAGAACAGGACCTAAAACAGGAACAAGAGCAGGACAAAGAAGACTCAGAACAGGCATCAGAAGCTGATACTGATAAACCTGTATCTGAAAAAGACAAAGGAACACCTGCCGAAGAAGAGAAGGACGATCCACCAGAATCACCCAGCATAGGTCCCAAACCCAAACCAAGAACACCATCTCCCAAGAGAGCACCAAAAGAAGAATCATTTGATTCAGATGAAGAAGAAGACAATATGTCTAAAGCAATTAAGGCATTCAATAAAGTGCCAGAACTCAAGCATGATGGATCTAATTGGTCCATGTGGTCAACAAGGGTAGAAAGAGCTACCAGGTCAATTGGTTACAAGAAGTACTTGACCAAGGAACCAGAAACAGACAATGACAAGGAGGCAGATGCAGACGCAAATCTGTTAAATGCCATTATAGGAAGACTCCCGGATACGATATTCAGGAGATACAAGTCAATGGAATTATCTCATAAACTATGGGAAGGATTAAAGAAGGATTACGACACGAAGGATCCTTTTACTGAAGCACATTTGGAACGAAAACTCTACACTGCCACCTGTACCGACATTTCCAAGGTCAACAACCACATTGATGATCTACTCGAGATCAGAAATGAATTGGAAGGATTGAAGATCAAAGTTTCGGATGATCAATTCAAGAATGTGCTCATAGCTTCAGTGCCAAATTCACTGACTGCAACAATCACTGCACTGGTTACTGTTTGTAAACAGAACCAAGAGGATTTGACAGTTGATGCACTCATTGCTGCAATCCGAGCAGAAGCTAGTGGACAAACATTACGAAAACATCCAGAACGGGAAAAAGTTCATTATTCCTGAGATCATTCCAATATAGAGGCCGAGGATTTAATAGCCGAGGAAAAGGCCGGAGACAATTTAATGATCGACAGGGCAGAGATAATAGAGATCGAAAGGAAATCACATGCTTCAGATGTCAAGGAAAAGGGCATATCGCCGCAGGATGTCATTCGAAGCTGAAATCCAAGAAATCAGATGATGATTCCGAGGACAAAGAGAAGTCCAAGCCAGCTAAAGATAGCCAATCATGGCGAAAAGGAAAAGAGAAGGCAAGCAGTACCAAGGAAAGTGCTGTTAAAGCCATGGAAGAAGAAATATGGGAAGAAGGCACATGGTTAGCCAGGGAAATCCGAGCAGTGGAACAGTATAATCCACCAAAAGAATGGTTTCACGATGAAGAATTCGGAAACACCAAGGAAAACGAAGAGAAATCCAAGGAAACAGCATACATGGCCATGGAAATGCACACCATGATGGCCACAATGGTCGATTTACAGAACCCGATTGATAGTAAAGCCATCATAGGCAGAGAAGATCAAGTGGATTCTCAACAAGACGAAGCAGAACAGTTCCAAGACTGCCAGCAAAACCCCTATAAAAGCAAAGAAGAATATCAAGAACCAGCATCACCAGTACTTATCCCATCTACCACTGTCACAGCAACCTCATCTCCCAACTCATCTCTTACCATCAACATGTACAACAACAAGAACAGTTGGAAAGGCTACTACGAAAGTGAATGTTGGCCATGCAACCCCGTTGTCAACCGCACCTTCAAAGACAAACTTGTTAACAACTATTTCGTCAGGTATCAGACCTATGACCCCGATTGCGAAGCCGGTACTTGCCACATACCCAAGACAGGTGATTGCACCGTCATTGGAGTAGTCCAGACCGGCAGCGACTTCTTAGACGAAGGATTTGAGCATGTCACCCTCAACCATAGGGTATGCTGTTTGTGCTACAACAGCGCCAATTGTACCTTTATGGGGGAGAAGGTCATTAGCAGGTGGTTGATCGAAGAGCCAGGCAAGAAGGAACATGTAGACGTTGCCACTGCCTATAACAATATTTGGGCACAAGCTAAGGAAGAGAGGGATAGTGCACAGATGGCTACAGAGAAGTTCAAAGAGGAGGAAGGAGTAGTCAAATTCATATTCGACAGTGCTGCATCCTCACACATGTCCCCATACCGAAATGGTCTGACTGAGCGCCAATCCATTCCTCACAGACCCATCGGCACACCTGAAGGAACCACATTCGCCGTCGAGAAAGGCAATTGTACTGTCTACACCACCAACAATTTCCAGTGGCACACCATTGTACTTGCCGACTGTCTACTCGTCCCCAAATTCAGACACACGTTGATATCTATCAGTAAACTTACCGAGGACAGTTACGAAGTGATTTTCAGTGGTGACAACATCAGGATTCACAAAGGCTGGGAATGCATTCTGGATATACCGAAGAAAGACGGTATCTATGCATTGGAGGCTACAGAACACAAGCCAGGAGACCCTTTCCCAAGCCTAGTCGAAGCTGATTCACCCGAAATGCCAGCACTCATATCACTTCCTACCACACCAGAACTGGATCAGATCCCACTCGTCGAAGGGGAGCAAAAATCCAAATTCGAAGCCGATATCGACAACATCACCCAAGGAATCAACGAGATGGATCTAGATGGAAAAGGTTTAGGCACAATCAATCGGAAAATCAACGAGATCATTATGAAGATTGATGAGATGCAGATTGACAACAGAGATACACCGGTTAGAGGTGGACATAGAAGAGTCAGATTCCAGGAGGCTATTCGAACTGGAAAGAAGGATCTTATTGCAGGACAATCATCAGGCACCAGGACAGTAAAGAAACCACGGGTATCCAATCACACCAACGACGACAACACTCGCAACTACAGGAACATAAAGAAGAATCGCAACGAGTCCAGACTCCGCCGGATCAAACATCGCAACCTCCACGGAGAATACTTCAACAATCTGGATTAGAGTCAAACCTTGGATCATTCTATAATCCAAGGTTTGAGGGGGAGTGTTGGAAATATAAAATGTTTATACTTACACATGTCTGCCACATCTTAGAATATCTCTTGACCCGCACGTATAGTTTCATTTAACCTACTTACTTACAGAAAGCCACAGAAAGCCACAGTTATTTCTATCGCATCTATACTTGTACTATTAGGTTTATCTTTCATCCTCGCTCATGTATAAAACCTAGACAGAAAACCCTACAATAATTATCAAATCATCAGTTGTATTCTCTCAACTCCTCTGGTCATCAGCTATCATTTATATCGCGCTTTCTGCACTATCACTGCTAACAGAGTTCAATCTAAAACTCTGACAGCTAGGACATAGTTATTCTGCTCGGAACTTGCTAGGAGTCCGATCTTGACTAAAACACTTTGGATTCATATCCGAGGAAGGTAGGCTCCATGTCCTCTTTGTTCTAAATTATATTTTCTTGATTTTAGGACAGTCCTCAAGTAGAATCCTATCTGACTCTTGACTATAGGACTATATGTCCCTCCCTCACTAGTATCTGTACTAGCCATAGGAATCTCAACTCCTCATCGAGAGATATTCCAATCGATAATGGATAGCCGTTAAGCGTCCATATGGTTGTCTTTATCAAAGATCTGGTCGCTCAGACATTTCTAATCTAGGCAACACTGACCTCCAAGGTGACTTGCACGGCCAGCTTCTACTGTATTTGGTATATAGCTCTGATTTGTCCCCTAGAGTCCTTCTACGCTGTAGTAGTTAGTCCTCATTCACTTTCCAATCCCATATGTCCCATAGTGCAAGTATAGTGTAGCCATATGACCTACTAGGAAGTCTACCATGTACAGTAGCATGTCCTTATAAAGTTCCAGCCTGATAATAGAGTATCAATACGGTCTACAGGTTTCGACTCATACCCTAGCACAATAATATAGGGCTAATGACAACATCAATGTCTATGTGCATGTAGCTCGTGTTCACTACGCAGTGCATGCCTATCTTATTTCTTGTCATATGAGCACTACTAGGTTCCTAGCAGTAATACCAAGTCCATATGGTACTTAGTATGATATACTAGTGCAATTCTGAACACAACATTTAGTGTCAAAATGACTGTTTTTCAGCAATTTCGTTCTGGTACCCTCACATCGGTTGGAGATGGAGATGAAGACTGGGAAAAGATCTTCTGAAAATACAATCAAAGAGCTGGGTAAGTAGCATTGAGATAGAAGCTGGCTGTTGTCAAGATACTGATGCTGTTCTAGAGCAATGTTCCACAAATGAAAGCTTGCACTTTGAGACCTCCTTCCATTCTGGGAAGGATGTTTGCTGTATATGGACATCAACAAAATGTAAATGTGACATTGGCAGGCGGCTACTTGACCAGCTATTAGGTGTAAAGGACCTTGCTGCAGTCAGAACGTTACCATCATCTAGCTTCAACACATATACTGAAGGATCGTGCAATAGCGTATAATTAGGTAGAGGTACATGTACAGAAGTTCAGACTCGACAAGGAAGGTGTGCTGCATGTACATACAAGATATGTAATTATTGAAATGGATAGCAATGCTATGAGACTCCAGGTACAGGATATAACCATGACTGCTATACATGCAGTCCTATTCAAAACCGATAGCAGGAAAGGCACATCCCTAATTTTGAGATCCATGCACCGGCGAGGTGGTGGGTGTCTTCAAGAACAGTAGTGGGAAAGGCTTCACATTGCTATTCGTTGTTTATTCCCACTGTACACGGAACATCAATACCAGATGAAAGCAGAAAAAAGAAAGAGCACCCACTGAGACAGACAGAATAGCACTTCCCAGCCTTACACCATAGCTAATTATCCCTGCCTTCCTCTTGTCCAGGCCTGACCCAGTATATCTCTCTCCACCTTCCCCAATGGCACCGTACTTGGGCCAAGGAGGTGTTCATTAGGTGCTTCAACACCCCTGTGACGTATCATGCTGACAATTCCAGGAACTTGGCCCAAATGACCAAACAGCCTCATCTCATTGGACAGGTCTCAATGAGTGAAGAAAGAAAGGAGCCAGAGTTTGATTAATGGTGGAGCTGGGGGTGTAGATAAGAGGAGCCAAAGAAGGGGAGATGGAAGCTTCAGTTGGTACAGTCATCTGCCAGTCCTTGGTGCACTCAATTTTGTTTGACATCAGGAAGTATTTTCCTGCCGTTCCTCTTTCTACAGTGTATTAGATACTATAGTTTAGCATAAATATGTGAATTTTTTTTAGTGAATTTTTTTATTAAGACGCAATATTGTGGTTGAAACCAGTCCTTGATGCAGTCACATATTTACTTATTTAGAAATTTTGATCTAACCCTACAATGCTTCCTCATCCACTGCATCATCCGACTCACTTTCCTTATGGTCATCTTCTTCACCTTCAATGTTCTCCAGTCATGGGCATGGTGCTGGTTTTTCCAAGGAACCCATTTTTGATTTTCAGCCCTTTCTACCCCCAGCTTCCCACAACTTGACAGCTTGCTGATGCCTCTCCCACATAGTGTTGTTTCTGTCCACTCATGCCCTCTCTGCTTTCTTCCACTCAGCAAGAGCCAAGGCATGCTGCTCTCATAGCCTCTTCCTCCTCTGTTTGTCTTCCCCTGCCTTCTCTAGCTCCCTTTCATTCTCTCTGATCATCTCCACAAATTCCTGTGATGTGAGTAGCCATGATTTTCCATCTCCTAGCTTCCTTGTTTTCTTCTTCTTGCTTTTCTTTTTATTCTCCTCATCTTGACTCTGTAGCTGACCATGAGCTCATCGTACATAGTGACTTCCCAGCAAAGAACAGCTCTGCTGTTTCTGTAACACCAACTTTCTTCCCTCATCTCGGTGCTCAGCTTCACACAATGCAAAATGCATCTGTTTTTCCAGATCAGATTTTGGAGCTTGTTCCAGAAGATGCTCATAGCGACTCTGTTTCAAGCACAGTGTAATGAAGACAGTTGGAACTCGGGGAATCAGTGCTAATGATGAAATTGGAGATGAGGATGCAAGATATGACATAGTGGTGTGGGAGATATCATCGAGAATGGGAGTTGGTGTGGGTGTCGAACAGCAGAATGTGCGTTGTAAGTTTTCTGCATGAACAAGAGTACTGGGGGTCAATGAACTTCCTGCTTCTGGCTGCAATAGAGTCATTTGATGTCTCACCCACTCATTCTCAAGCTGAAATGCAACTGCACGCTTAGGACTTGTTAGAGGTAGTGGTAGCAACAAACTCTGTATTATTGTTACTTCACTCGGTGCCATCATTTGTGGAAGAACAACATTAGGGTTGAATGGAACAACACCAGTCTTTCAGAATGCTGCTTGGATGTTTTCTGGGGTGAGTGCTTCGATATGTGCCTTTGCATACACAGACAGGAAATTTGACTTGGCAACTGCCATCCCAGTCCTCTCTTCAAATTCATCTCGGTACTTTGTCCACTTCCTCTTCAATACTGAAGAAGATGACGACATCAAGTCCCTGGTAGACATGTGTGCTGTGCAACGGATAACACACCACATCAATCTTTGCATGTAATGGGAGTTGTGTCCATCAACAACAAGGATGCACCTTTGACTGCCTGCTTTGTGTTGTGTTTGATCATCAAAATGCTTGATCCATTCAACACCAATCTCTGCCATCAATATAGCCTTTCTTAGAGTAGCCTAGGCTAACATGAAGGTTAGTTTCTGAAGTTCATATTGGTGCGTCATTGACTCACGAAGCCTGTAGAGGATCATCCTGCTCCCAACGAGCTTGATACCCCTCTCCTTTGAAGATGACAGCAGGTGCAATTGAAGTACCATCTGCACAAAAGTGACAACAACAGTGATGTTTTCTCAAGTACCACCTCGCTGTCGATGTTGTATTGAAGCATCAGCAGGGCCGTATACCTGCTCCCAACATCCAATACTTGATTGAAAGCCTGTTTTGTCTGTTCCATATGTGTTCTTGGGTTCAATAGGTACGGCCTGTGTACCCATTTTCCACCACCACTGTGCCATCTAATGCATGTTGCAGGGTGTTAAAGTACTTGGCATGGGTGATAGGGTTTACAGCGTGTGCCCGGCTGATGTCAAGTCCATCAGTCCAGAATGGATGTAGTTCTTCATGTCCTTCAATGTATCTTTGTGGCCAGTTTTCACCCACACCTGGAAACCCTTCAATGTGTGCTGCAAGTATTTCATTTGCATGTTCACATATACACTTCTGGTTGAGAGGAAATCCACGGCAAGCTTGTGTTATTGCATATTCCATTGACGTGCCGGCATATTGAGCTTGCAGATATCTGCACATGTTGATTGGTTTCCATGTAGCAGTCTTGCATTGCTTTCGATGCTATCCCTTCATAACCTTTGGTCTTTTTGCCATTGCCAATGTCGATTGGACCCTGAGCTCTTGCACGTTTATAGAGATCAACAGCATATCTTCTCCACTTTTCCTTGAGAGCTAAGGCTTTTTGTTTAAGTTTTGACTGCAACTGTGCTTTGCCGACCATGGCCAGCTGCAGTTGGTTGAATTAAGGTTCAGGACGTGTCATTAGATCTCAAAAGGTCCGAGATGATTCCCAAAATAGAAAGTGTGATGTGACACTACTTTGACCACTCTACCTCGACCAAAAACATTCAGCAACCTCTTTTAGCACTCCCTTGCTTCACTTCACATTGATGAATGCATAACATGAAACCTATGAGGTACTACAAGAGTTATGAACATATTTGAGTTGGAATGCCACCTCATAATCTGAATTATTGTCAACATAAATTTCAGTGAAACCATCAAAACAGAGAATTTGAATTTTGGTGCTTTATCTACATATCCCCCAGGCTTTAAAAACCTATCATACATATATCTATATGTCTAACATCACATCCAGTCATTTCCAAGGGATTCCCGTCTCAGGAGCAGACATGGTGGGGAAACGAGTCAAGGACCAGTGGATGACTGTAGTAAAGCAGCATGCAGCTCAGGCAGCTTGGAAAGCTCAGAGCCTGGGCTTGGGGTATGGATCTGGAAGAGTAGGGCTACGAGGTGGTAGGACGGTGGAGAGCTAACGTTTGGATAATTGATGAAGGTGGATATGCAGGTGTAGTAATGAAATGTTCTTCCCAAGCTTGCTGGTATGACCAAAAGACTGGAACTGGGCCTCAGCTAGGTCTTGTTGCAGCTGAAAACAATGCTGTCAGAAATACACATTGAAAAAGTGGGATACAGGGAGCACTTACTAGTACACCAAAACCAACTCAGCCATTGATTCTACCATGTCCATTTTTGTATCCAAAACTCTATCGTCACCCCATGCACCACTGTGAGTGCATTCACAACTTGGTGGAATGGTCAACACAATGCCCAATAGTTAGCGTGAGCAAGGGGAGCAGGTGTGATTGCATAGGCTGGATTCTCGGTTACAGTAACAGGGCCATAAACGGAGAAGTAGGCTGGGATCATCATGGAGATGTTCATTGCGTGGAGTCTTGAAAGGTGGGTGTGTGCATTGTGTAGTGCTTGGACTAGGATGCAGCCAAGCACAGGTCACAGACACATTGTAATGTGAGTGCAAGGAAGAAAAGGGTTATATAGGGCCCATGTTATGAGAGGAGAGAAACTGCAGCCTGGTCGAGATAGTTGAGGCTTTGTGAACAGGACTGTAACAGTTTGAGCTTGGAGTGATGGGGAATGGGGTCAACTTAGTGTCAGGGAGTGCATTTGGAACGGTGATAGCGACATTTTGGGACATTGAAGGGAAGGGATAAATCTTCAGAGGTATAGCTAGCATTTTTGTTCTGGATTTGCCTAGGAGAACAATGAGCAATGGTGAAAAGCATCAAAAGTAGTGTGCATACCAACAACCACGGCTTAGATGATTCTATATCTTGAGTGTATCTTGAATTCAAATTAGTCAAGTTACAGGAAGGTGTGTTAAATCCAAGAATGATATGCAGAAAACAGTTGAATGCACCTTTATAGGCCCACAGGAATGAAAGTGTTGAGCAAGGTGTGAAGCAAACACAAAGCGTTGCACAAACTGGAACATTCTATGGGCAGTGGGATGAGGCTGTGCTTTTTTCGTGGGAGAAATACCTGGATAGATGGCTTCACCTGCTCACCATAAAGAACAAATCTCATTAACATTCAAACTTGTAACCTGCTTTTCAGCTAGCACTGGGCCATAGGACATTGCATTGAGCCTACATGTAAGTCCTCCTTTATCTCCATAGTTACTTGCTCATTCCTTGCAGGCAATACCTCTCTCAGGGAATATTTCATCCTTGCCAACAATTTACAGGACCAAATTCACAATATCGTTGCCATTGTTGACATGTTTTTGACTGTATACCAATGAGCTTAGGGTACAGTTTCTTGTTCGTGTCTTTTTCTAGTACTATATATAATTTTACTATAGTATAAAATTGAAGGGCTAAGCCTCAGGCTTAACCACTCTGAAACTATTCAAGGAGCTGAACTGGCATTGTTAGACAGTTCTAAACCATGAGCCTTGCCGATGCTCAACAGTTAAGCCTAGCTGCACTGATGGCACCACTAGTTTACAGGTATTAAGAATGGCATTACATTCAAGCTGCTCAGTCCCAATGGGGCTATCAAGACAGTGCTGCAGGGTGTTCTCAACTGCAAATATATCTTTCAGCTGAGTCTTCCAAAGAGCAAGTGGCCTGCAGACCCTGCAGATGTCCTCTGCACTGAAGTCAGCAAGCCCAACACCAACAATACAAACAAAAGAACCCATACCAACTTTCTTGACTTTTGCAACAACTTACAAAACAAAATTCAAGTTGTCACTAAGAACATGAGCAATGGACCTAGTACTTGGCATGACATCCAGTATGTCTTAAGTTGTGCTCTCAGTGTATTGAAGCTTAGCTAATCACTCTCTTTTCATAGCTCTAACCATGAACATCATCACAGCTACAGACATGATTATATTCTACCTGGTCACCTTGCTCAACTGTAGCTCTGCTATCAATGTCTGTTATCTGCAGAACAGTCATGTCACATGTCAAGCAACTCTCACAGGCAGCAAGCCAATCATCAACAATCTGATACTCACTGCTTGTGATGTAGTCAGGAGCAGAGTGTACCATTCTGTCATGGTCAGCAGGTGACCAATTGACCCTCTATTACCCTTTACTGAGAGAAAGAGAGCTGAATGATAAAGGGTTACTTGACAGTCTGGATGTAGTTTGTGTCACCTCCTGGCAAGTATATTGGGGCCTCAATGGCTGTCCCACTCTGAGATCAGTCTGATACACCACTCTTCTCTTGCAATGTACATACACTCTAGCCCTGGATATAAACAGAATTCTCTGACAGCAGCAGCCAGTTTTTTCCAGTCCACCTACAAACCCTGGTTCATCTTTGACTGCAACCTATCAGGATGAAATTTTCATCAGCATCGTCAAGAACATTTGTGAGGTGATTTTCACCAAAGGCTCCCAACACAGGTTCACTGCCTACACCAGAGAGGGTCCCACAGAAATGTGGTGCAGTCCTATTTATACATTGCCAGCAAACTTTGTACCCTCACTTGCCATCATTAGTGTGACTTACAGAATTCTCACCAACCTGGCTGTGAGACTGGAAGAAAAGACTCACATGAGTAGCATTCAATCTTTTGGCAAAACTCTAACATTAACTCAGTTACTAATAGTATTCAATCTGGTTTGAGCCCACACATCTCTTCTTGGATAAAATCCTGACCCACTTGCACATAATCATGCTCCAGGACCCTGACAACAGTGGTGGCATATACAAGGAAGTCATTTCCAATCTTCAGAACATAGGAATGACAACAAAGCTAAGTAGGTCCCATTCAGATCTCTGATTGTCACTTTTGGTTTGACAAACATTTCTTTAGCTGTACAGGATATCTGCCATCTCATTTGCTTCCTCCTCAGTTTGTAGACTCTGTGCTTTTGAAAGTGCAAGACTTGGGGTCATTGGTGTAGTGACTGTTTTGCATTCTGACATGCCAAACTTTTTAGCTTGTTGATGACATATTGGTGTTGGCTGAGATACAGCCTATGCTCTGCTCTGTTTCTTGTCACTTCAATTCCTAGCAAGTATGATGTTGCCCCCAAGTCTCACAGCTTGAAATGAGTAGCCAACTCTGCCACCATTCCATCTAATATGTCCTCTGACTTGGAAGCAAATGTGATATCATCCACAAACACTGGTACAATAACTTTCACATCATCACACAGATAGATGTATACTGATGGGTCAGAGCATAGCTTCTTGAAGCCAGCACAAGTGAGCACACTACCCAGCTTCTCATCCCAAAGACGTGGTGCTTGCTTTAACCCATACAGGGACTTGTTCAGCCTGCAGACTATTCTGGGACCTCCTTGCTTGAAACCTTCTGGTTGCTTCATGTAGATTTCTGTGTCTATATCACTGTTTATAAATGCATGTGATATGTCAACTGAGCATAGGTGCATGTCTTCTATTGCAGCAAGGGCCAACACAATTCTGAGTGTGTTCTGTCGCATGGTAGAGGCAAAGGTCTCAGAATAGTCAAATCCATGTAGGTGCATGTCTTCTATTGCAGCAAGGGCCAACACAATCCTTAGTGTGTCTGTATTCCATTTATAATTATCAGAGATTGAACCCATTTCAGAATCAGTAAAAGCACTTGCACTGCCAGCACTTTCAACAACTTTTATCTCTGCCTCTGCCTTGTTTGCCTTGTTCTCTCCCTGCTTCCTCAACTCTGGACATTCATACTAACAGTGATGACAGACCCCTGGTTTCTTCCTTGGCCCATTGCCATTTCCCCTTGAACCATTAAACCCATTTCCCTTGAACCTGCTGCTGCCCCAAGCCTTTATAACTGCATTGGCTCTGTTGACCTGCTCCATCTGGCACTGTCTGTTTTGTTCATCTGCTCTGAACTTTGTCTAGGCTAGGCTTCAACAACAAGTTGGATGACAGATTGGAGTATTCTGCTGGCAATGCACGTATAAGTGCCATTGCTTGTAGTTCATTGTCCAACTTGTCTATAGGCATTGAAACAAGCACCAGGCTTCTTGGATACATGAGCATCTTCCAGTGCTTTCCACATCTTTACAGCATTCTGAATATCCCTGATGTGTACTTTTTGGTCTTGATCCACTAAGAGGTAGATCTCTCCAGCAGCTTGCTCCTTCTTTGTCTCCCACTTCTCTGCCATCTCCTTGTCTTCTGGTTTTGTTTCTCTACCAGATACCAATCCCCACAGTTTACAACACATTAACCATGCAGTTGTATCACCTCTCCAGCCAGCATAGTTGTTGTTGTTCAAGGGTGTAATCCTTGGTGTACTTGTTGATTCTTACATTGTAAATGTCAGTGTTTTGATTGTTGTATAAGCCCACAAGTGTGATGAATGCACAATAAACAATATAACCAGTCAATGAATGAACTGGCACAATAGCACTTGACTTGTAACAAGTCAAATAGCAAAAACCCACAATAGTAACAAATTCAATTGTAATGAATCAACAGTTGTATGCACAGTTTAAAAGGCCAGGGCCCATAACCTGTTAGAATCTATATCAAAGTATTACCAGTTAAACTGATCAATAACAATGACTAGAACTCAATGCAATTGACTGTGATCACTCAAAAGTATTGATAATAGTAACTTTTGTACTGAATTTGTGTTCCAAGTGTCAACTCTCTGTGACATGCAAGTAATTACTGTTTGTTTGTACCTATTGTGATGTGGTTCACTCAAGGCATGAAAGTACCAACCCCTAATGTGAAAACACATGTTTTCCATACCCCTACATGCCCATACACCATAGGTAGTTCAATAAGTGGAGGAAAAGATAAATAAACATGAATGCAACATGAATGCAAGTGTATGTGCAGTATAAACAAGCATAATTAGAGTGCCAAAGTGGACTTGCATAACAAGGATGCCTCAGCTGGGAATTGAACTCAAACAATAACATGAAGTGTGTATATAGCACTATAGTAGATAGTTAGTGGAAAAAAAAACCTTTGTATTGTTGATGATCATGGTTTGAGGTTAAGAGAGGCAGCATGAGAGAAGACTTGTGCTGCCTCTCAATGCTGGTCTGACCAGTAAAATCTAGTGCCTCATGGTTTCAGTTGACAATATTTAAAATTTCTACAACTAATGATAATTCTCTCTAGGACTGGGATTGGGGAGGATTGGAGTATGAGGCTGGGCAGGTGGGAAAAAAGATGTATTGAGCATTCAAGGGGTGTGATCATACACTTGTATTTTTTTATGGCTCTTACTCTTTCCTTTATAAACTCAGGTACCCAGATACTCCTCACCTGGACATGAAGAACTCAACATCATGGTGCTGCACCAATCCTCTATTGAGAGTTAGCTCTGGGGTCTGAATCTTTACATAGTGCCAACAGCCACCTTTCATCATACCAATAGTAGATCTACTTTAGGATCATTATGAGCATCTAGTTATCTTTTTTTATTGAGCAAAGCAGTTTCCACATGGCAGTTCCTGAGTGACTGGGTGTTGAATGAAGTGATGAAGTTTATGCAACACTTCTTCAACACTAAGTCCAACAAAATATACAAAGTCTCCATGTGGCTTGTGGTTCTGGTCTGGTACCTAGGTTATGGTGATGTAGCAATCCTCAGCAATGGAAGTCTTTGCACCCATTTTTTAAGCAGCACTTAGCTATCAGAAATCATGGTCGTGCTCTTGCATTTTCAGGTCCCAAGCTCTCAACTATTTAGCAGTGTTCAATGAACAAAATTTGTAAATTGGTATAAATAAGCTCTACAGAGGACTGAAACCTATCTTCAGTGTTGAGGAGGTCATCATGGCATTTGAGAAGCTATATAAGCAAGTGTACCTTATTAGCAGAACAAGTAAAATAAGTAAACTTATTCCATGCTTGCTTCCCTTGTACTCGTAACTTTGGTTTCATGAATTAGAGTAGCCTAAGGTAATATTTTGGCGGTAATTTTCTAGAAATGAGAAGCCCTGTACCTTGAACACAACTGTAGCCACACCATTAAATGAAACCTGTCAGTGTTTGTTGATGTGACCCAAGGCAGGGGGTGATGATGCTCATTTTCAATGGTGATAGTGGTGAACATCGTGTGGTGAATGTATGCAGAAGATGGCTCTGGCATTGGTGAAGCCCTAGAAGCAATGAAATAGTCAGCAGAAGAAAGAAAAAAAATGAAGTGTTGGATTCATACCTTAAAACCTCCATAAGTTCATTTTTCTAGCTCTGCCTGCATGCTCTCTGACATGTTATTGCAGGTAAAGTAGTCTGAAGGGAAGTATCAGCTGTAACATATCAAAGAAGCATACCTGTGATGGTGAAGACCAGAGTTGATGTGATAGAAAGTCACATTGTTCAAGGGTAATGGAAAGAACACAGACTCTTTGTTCATGGGACTAATATTTTTGGTTATGCTGAACACAATTATGATGTCAGCAGAAACACTAGACATCATTGTCATGGACTGCCAGCATATCAATACCACCTTCTCCCTTCAACTGGAATCTGGAGGCCTCACAATAGCCTCTGGTACAACAGGAGCAATGAAGTCACCACTCTGTGTGCCCAGAGGCTAAAGAGGAGCTAGAAGATTGGTTTCTCGGGGTGTGATAAAGGGTATGAGGTGGAGATCTGAGTGGTAGTCATATTGAAGTGAAGAGAACAGTCATGTGCTGCCTGAATCTTCTGTCCGCCATATTCCAGCCCAGAAAAGTTGATTTGACTTGTATCTGTGGTGTTGTCAGTCAGGGCCAAGGTAGGCAGTTTGGATGCTGGATGCTGTTCAATGCCGTGCATGCTTGTAGTTGGAAATCAGTGGCAAAAATGAATGTGATCTAGGGAGCAACAAAATAAGCAAGATATTTCCTGTAGAATAAAGATTGAAGATAAGCAAAGGCCAAAGAAAAAGTTGACTGGGCACACACCTTGTTTCTCTACCTCAACTATTCTACTTCCTTCCCTGAAGTTCATTCACACCCTAAACCTCCTCAATAGTCCGTGAAATGTCCCTGTATGCACAAACATTGTGTCAACAATGGTGGTGATAAGAGGTTAAGTTAAGAGTGTTGGCATGAGAAAGCTCTGACACTGCCTCTCTTTGCCAGTCTGACTGCCAATGTGCTTTGTGGATAGTGTATACAGCATCTGTAACAAGAATCTTGATTTGACTTGTGTTTGTCATTATGGGGCCAGTCATTGGGGTGCAGAGTGAAGGTTGCATCTTTGATATTGTCCATGCAGTAGTGTGTGTTTAATGGCCTTTAAGATTGTTGGGTGGTCTTCTAACAGGAAATCAGCAGTGACAGCAAGCACAGGTAAAGATGAAACAAATGAAATATAACCTGTTAAACAAAAATAAAAGATGAGATAATGCCAGAAAAAAGGTCAATGGGTACACACCTTATACCCTCTACCTTTCTCATTCTCCCTTTGTCCCCAACTTTCTTTCCTCCTCCTATTCCCATTACATAGCCCTTTAGCTACAAGTTAGAAGTTACTGATAAAGAAGAAAAGGAAACTGTACCTTTGCGTCATCATCATTGATGATGATGGTGGTCAGAGATCAAGAGAGGCAGTATGAGAAAAGGCTCATGCTGCCTCTCAATGCCAGTCTGACCAGCAAAGCCAAGTCCCATCCCTTTGTCTTGGACAAAAGGACATGACTTGGGTACTCAGGATAAGTGTAAATGTAAAGCTACACTTATCATAACTCTATTACTAACATATGCTATCTAGGTTTTCTAATGAAAGGTTACAAAGTTGTTCAAGAGGTGTGGAGTATTGGATGGGGTTTTGTGGATCTTCAACAGTGAATCAGATGTGGCAAATATGATGAGGAGGAGGTATTTGCATCAAGGAAGTCCTAAAAGGGGGAGAAAACATAAGTAAGTATTTTTGAAATAGAGAACCTGGATACATGCTTTGTGTTCAGTGTGATTCTCTTACATTAGCCTTTTCCTCATTCTCATTCCTTTGTTGTACCATATGAAGTATTCTAGAATACAGATTTCAGTATTATCTCTCATTTTTAGAGAAAAAAAAACATACCTTTGAGGTAGCCACCAGCAATAGTGGCAAGTGTCAATGTGACACAAGGTCAGTGGCAAATGAAGACCCCAGACACCAAATCTGGATAGCCTTGATGTTGTTTGTTGAGCATAGGCTGTGGTGTGTTGATTTTCAGTTGTTTGAGTAACAGCAGCAGTTCTTGATGAATCTCCAAGGAGCTGGTTGTTGGTGAGTGGTGGGGTGTATGAGATGTTGGAGTAAAAAAAGAAAAGATAAGGTATATCCTGTAATAAAGAAAACACAAGAAAAAAACAAAAACAACAATTGATCTCCATTATGTTGGTGTCACATCTCCTAGTGGGAATAAATACTGGATCACATTCATTGATGATCATTCAAGGTTCAGAGCTGTTGTTCTTCCTTTGAAGTGAAAAAGCAATGCATTCCAAGCATTTAAACAGTTCAACGCATGGGCTGAGAACTTGTTGGAGTGCAAAATCAAGGTGTTCAGATGTGACAAGGGCAGTGAATACATGTCAAAGGAGTTTCTGGGATTTCTAGAGCAATGTGGAATTGAAACCCAATATACAGTCAGAAACCAGCCCCAACAGAATGGAGTTGCAGAGCGTGCAAATGGAATCATGGATGAAAGGATCACTGCAATGCTGAAAGAGTCTGGTCTTCCAAAGATGTTTTGGGCTGAATGCCTGGCTGCGCTTGTTCATGTGTGGAATTGTACCCCTACATCTGCTGTACCACATGCAACTCCATATGAAGTGTGGTACAAGAAAAAGCCAAGAGTGGATCACCTGAGGGTATGGGGATGTGTTGCCTATGTGCTAGTGCAAAAGGATAAAAGGGCACATCTGGGGTTACACATGGAAAAGTGCATCTTCATTGGAGAAGGTGGTGATCAGTGAAAGAGCAGAGTTTGATGAACATTACACATATAGAACAGCTGTGAAGTTGCCCTCAGTTCAAACTCATTCACAGTCTACACCATCTTCTACATCACCATCTACATCAGTACCAGTCTTGCCAGACATGGATCAGAATGACAGCTCAAGTGATGATGGAAATACTGTACCAGTTCCACCTATTCAACCACTAGCAGAAGAACAGAACTTGGAAGATGCACCCCAGGAACACATCCCTGACCAGCAAAATGATGATAGAAGAGCTCGGGAGAATAGAGAGGAGGAGAATCACCAAGAAGGGAATCAGGAAGAGGAAGAGATCCACCTTGAGCCTCCAGCAGATGAGAGACCAATTGCTGAAAGAAGAACTTGTTGAATGAAGTGATGAAGTTGATGAAACACTTCTTCAACACTGAGTCCAACAAAATATACAAAGTCTGCTTTGGCACTCTAATTATGCTTGTTCTACTGCACATACACTTGCATTCATGTTTATTTATCTTTTACTTTACTTATTGAACCTACCTATGGCGTATGGGCATGTAGGAGTATGTAAAACGCGTATTTTCGCATTAGTGAACAGTGTTTTAACGCCTCGAGCGATCTGCGTCACAATAGGTACAAACAAACAGTAATTACTTACATGTCACAGAGAGTTGACACTTGGAACACATTTTCAATACAAAAGTTACTATTATCAACACTTTTGGGTGATCACAGTCAATTGCATTGAGTTCTAGTCATTGTTATTGATCAGTTATAACTGGTAATACTTTGATATAGATTCTAACAGAACTCAGAGAAACAGACAACCTCCTGGTGAATGGTGGAAATTTCATAGACCAAAGCAAGCCATTAGAGATGATACTCCAGATGATGAGGAAGAGGAGAATGACTTTGATGAAGAGGCTAACAATGCCCTGGCTGAAGCTGAGCCAAGTACATATAAAGAGTATCTTCTTCCTGGTACAAGAGAGATCCTGGAGATTTTGATTAAGAGAAACTCATTAGACAGTGTCAGGAGCTGGCAGAACAACAACACTGATTCCAATGAGTATTCACTCTTTAAGAATGGGACTGAAGGGTTTGAATAAATATCACCAAGCAGTAGGTGAAGAGCATGTTATATGTGGATTTCTGGACAGTCTACAAATCAAATGCAATACTGACCGTTCATTCAGTTTGAAATTTGATAGGTCAAGACAAGATGAAGTATTGAACAAGGACACTATTGCACACGAAAAATAGAGGATGGTTTCATTGGTGGCGATATACAACAGTACAGGGCTGATGATTTTGACATCACAGGGAAGGGATAGGATATGCTCTGGGAGTAATTGATTCACCTAGATGAAGAAACGGTCAGATTCTGGAGAAGTTATAAGGAAAGACAGATGCACCAGGACACTACAGGCTTACATCCATTGCCTCTGGATAGTAGCCCTGATACCATCTGTGTACCTTGCAAACCAAGGCGTGCCCAAAAATAAGCCGGTTGGTTGGTTGGTTGGTCGTGAAGGTTTCTGATGGTAGAAATTCCCTTATATAGTATTTATTTGTAAGCATCGTCTCAACGAGCTCGTTCAACGTTGCTCATCGATATCAAACATCTCAGCTTCGAACCTCAACTTGTTTCTCTATTCTAATCCCCAATGGATACTCCCTCAACGACCTTCGACATCGGAAAGCTTCTGTTAGAACTTTCATTAGCCACAGGTGCCGCGGCTTCCATGTCAGCAGACAGCTCGGATTCATCGAGTGATTCCAGCTCAGAGAGTAGCAGTGAGGAGAGTAGTGGTGATTCAGAGGAAGGATGGGAGACGGGAAGCGAAGGAGATGAAGATGATGAGGACTGGGAGACTGATGAAGAGGATGAGGAGATGCTCGATAGTGCAATGTTAGCTGTTACCGGTGCAATCCTCATAACTGTTGCCTCAGACTCGGATGCGAATCAGCGAAGACAGCGTGGACCCTACAACACTTTCCCTAAGTCACACGACTGGTTCCCCTGTGCACTACAGCAGCCAGACCGTTGGTTTCGACATCAGTTCCGGTACATTTTAGTACTTCTTCTTTCCTGACACTTTACTCATGCATATATGGTTGAATGAGCAGCATGGGAAGGGACATGTTTGATCTCCTTGTTGAGAAGTTAGCCACTGATCCCCTATTTCAACGAAAGAAACGAGGCAGGCGCCAGAGGCATGTCAAATTTCAACTTGCAACATTTTTAATTCGCTATGGCCATCGTGGTTCAAACACACTCGACGTTGCATCAAAGATGGGAATAGGTCACGGCTCTGTTCAGGTGTATTGTCGACGTGTAAGTAGGGCTATACGTCGGAAGAGGAAGTGGTATCTGGGCTGGCTGGACAAGCGAAGGAAGGAAAGGATACAGGCAGCTATTCAGCGACGATCAGGGTTTCCACGTTGTAATGGTTTGGGTGATGGATGCCAGGTGTTTATGGTCGAGTTGCCATTCATTGGAGGTGGCTCATACATGATGAGAAAGAAGCAAATAGCAGTGAGTAGTGTACTGTTGCGAGAACTCCATAATCTCCTACTCACGGCTGATACTGCAGACAAATGTTCATGCTACCGTCACCAATGATCATCTCTTCACATCGTATGAGATTGGTTGGCCAGGGTCTGCAACTGATATCAAGATATTCAAGAAATCACACTTGTGGCGCAATCGTCACCGATATTTTGAGAACGGCGAGTATATACTTGTTGATAAAGGTAAAGTGTTATTCTTAGAGTCTACACCTTATGCTTAAGTGGATTTCCTAGGCTACTGCTCTACACCATGGACCATCCGTCCATTTGATGAAGTAGAAATGCATAGCGCTACTGTCGAAAATGACCTGACACTCAAAGCTCGCATGCGGAAGTTCAACCGAATTCTTTCAGGAGTGCGTATTGAGGTAGAACATACATTTGGCTTGTGGAAGGGCCGTTTTCCTTCACTCAAAGGTATGGGTCGACATGATAACATTGATGACATGTTTGAAGCAATAGAAGCACTTATGATTCTTCATAACATGTGTATCATTCATGGAGACCGACCTGAACACATTCCAGACCTTGACTGTGGCACAGAGGAGCATTCCGAGGAAGCAGAGCAGGTGGTGCGAGATGGGTTTGGGTTTGTGGATGTTGCAGATAGTCCAGATGTTCCAGTACACGAGACGGATGAGTGGTTGAAGCGGGCAGGACGATTAAAACGGGAAGCTTTGTTCGACTATATTGTACCAGATGTATGACAATCCTATCTAGCTAATCTACGATCTACGCAACAGAATCCATGCTTTTAACAAGCTGTGCAAGCCGAGCATTTATAGCTTCTCTTGCTTCGTCATTCAAATGTGGGCTATTGAGAAGGTTCTCCAAACGCTTCATCTCTTTTAGATAGCCCTTACGATTGATTTCCCCTGCCCGTGCACTAAAAAACCCCGACATCGTGTTGACCATAGCCGAGACACCTTCGATGTTATTCGCAGATGATGACTGTTGAACCTTGCTTGGCTTTTTTGGTGTATGCTTGGGCTCTGAGACGGTTTGTGATGCTGGTTTGATGGCTTTTACTTCCTCGATATCCGTGTCCTCATTCTCTGTGAGGTTATTCTGTGCGGAATGATAGTCATGGTGACGATCAACTCGCACTGAGTCTGAGTACCTAAAAATAATATTAGCTATTACCAGGAGCAATGATTAATGGTATGGAACATACCTATCGTGGAACAGGGTGTACCAGCCCTTCTCGTGCCACTTGTGGACAAGGGCAGCCGAGAGAGTTCCGATGTCAACTCCTGATGACTTCGCAGCAGCAAGCTTGCGGCTGTACGCGGCTACAGCTTCTTCATCATTGTCCATATCGAAATCACCATCCCCTCCGCCCCCGGTAAAATCCTCCAAGGCTTTAATGGCAGTATATGTCTTGAAGGCGCGCCCAAAAAGGGATTTGACAGCTTCCCATGACCGCGTCTGTGAAAGCTTGCATTCCTGAACAACCTGAAAGGGATGATCAGCAGATTTAGCATGATTAGACATATGTACGTACTTTGCTGAAAATGTACTTCCCGCCGTTTCTATCCTTGACATAGTCAAAGTTACGTGTATTGCCGGGACCAAGTAGAAACACATATACAGTAGCCTGATCCGCATCTGACCAGTGCTTCGACCCCAGATTCTCGTACAGGGGATCTGTAGCCTCAAGCTCGGCTGACACCTTGGCCTCTGCCTCGAGTTTCTTTTGCTCTGCCTTGGCTGCCTTCTCTGTATCTGTGTCCTTCAAAGCCTTCTTACGGCCCTTTCCTCCCTTATTACCACTTCCCTTACCATTTCCCGTCTCCTCAACTAACTTCAGTGGCTGAATGCTTGGGTTTCGACGTTTTCCGGGAGGCTGATGGGCTTTTTCCGGAGAAGCTGATGGAAGACGCTTCTGTCCAGAGTTCGGGGGGGTCTTCTCACGATTGACTGGTTCCTCGGCAGCGCTCTTGACGGGGGATTGTTGGGCTGGAGAGATGGTGTATAGAGCGTGTTCCGGGTACAATGGGAGTGGAGTCTGAATAGACTGGAGAGCATGAGGCTGACTTGGACTTGGGTGGTTATATGAATGACTGATCCGAAATCTGCTTGTACCGGGTGTGCTAGTGGGTTGCCGTAGACCTTCGCGTGCACCATCGATCTGCTGCGTGTTGGAATGAGGAATGGGGCTTAGGGGTTGTAATGCAATAGCGCGCTGTAAGTTGATCATTAGCAAATTTTCAGAATTGCAAGTGCTGGAGACGGACTAAAGCTTCCATCGCAATTAATTCATCCTGACTGGGTGTCATTGACCCAGACATTGGTACTGGCAATAGTGGACAAACTCCAAGGCAAGAGATTTAAGGATTAGGAGGGTCAAATTTTTTCGAGTGCAGTCGCGCGACGCCTTGGGCGGGGAGCTTACAAATAAATACTATATAAGGGAATTCCTGCCATCAGAAACCCTCACGACCAACCAACCAACCAACCGGCTGAATTTTTGGGCACGCCTCCAAGGACTACAACACATCTGGAGTGTCCAGAAGTATAAAGGTTTGAGTAAACTTCCAGTTGATCTGGAAACAGCTTACAAAGGAGGATATATGTGGAGAAGAGAAGTGATGGAACAAGACTTCAACAACTAGCGTCTATTGACAACACTCACCGTGACCCTAACCCCATATTTGGCAGTAACAAATAAACTTGAACCCTTTAACAACAACCTCCCAACACTTAGACCAAATAGGACTCACTAGCCAAAATATGCAATAAAAAAACATCATTTGCAGAATTTCAAAGTAGATGGATGGTTGGATACCTCTGCAAGTAGCGCAACTCCTTTGGTCCTTCTGTAGATTTAGGCCCACATATGCCTCAAGAAGACCATGTCCAACCTCAAGGTTCACAACATATACCCCTTCAACTCCCTTCAGCACCCTAGGTCACTCTCTCTACCTTAGGACACTGTAGGAAGATGATTCCCAACCCCATGTCACCCTGTCTTGGCTTTCAATTTTGGACTCACAGTTCAAAGGTCATCTACACACAACCCAGTTGTTGGGAAGGAGAGCATGAATAGTTTGAATAAAAAGCCATCAGCAAGACAGAGCACTCAGGGGACATCTTTTGTGTTGAACACATGACTGTGTATCAGTATGCATGCTATGCACAACACTTGTGTCTGTGGTCAATCCTAGATGAAAAGAGAGTTTACCATACTATCTCATGGAATGGGCAGAAGTACTGATATCTAACCAACTTACTCATACACATTCTCACTTATGTAGTATAGATTATCTAGTATAGAGTAAGTAACAGTATATAAGGCTTACCTGTAACAGTTTATAGCCTTAGTTCAATCTCATATGATTAACTCCCCTGCCTAACAAGCATCTCAAGTTCTATGCAAGTATAACTCTCAAAGCCCCAACAATGTGAGTTGAGACACATATTAGCCACTGTGCACTGTCCCGGTTCTCGCTGCTCTTTCAGTATTTTGATAATGGTGAACTGATGTTGTCTTTGAACAGGCTTGTTTGCTTGTTGATTCTTCTCAAATCATCAACATATGCCCCAAATCAAGACAGCTGGAATTGCACCCAGAGCCTTGCAATTGGGCCTCATTTTTACGTTCGCTGACAGTACATACCCTTGAGCAGCAGTAGCCATTGTCTGCCTTCATACACGTGGATTCTGACTCACTGGCAACCTATCTGCATGGTGAGTCACAGCACAGAGATAGTTGCAACTATCCCAGCTAATCACCAGATTTTCATCTGGGTTTCTATCTCTGGCAGTATTTTGTTCAAAGTACACATGTTTCATGGAACATATGGACCAGTGCCTTGCATTGACAATGTTTATGTTAGAATCTATATCAAAGTATTACCAGTTATAACTGATCAATAACAATGACTAGAACTCAATGCAATTGACTGTGATCACCCAAAAGTGTTGATAATAGTAACTTTTGTATTGAAAATGTGTTCCAAGTGTCAACTCTCTGTGACATGTAAGTAATTACTGTTTGTTTGTACCTATTGTGACGCGGATCGCTCGAGGCGTTAAAACACCGTTCACTAATGCGAAAATACGCGTTTTACATACTCCTACATGCCCATACGCCATAGGTAGGTTCAATAAGTAAAGTAAGAGATAAATAAACATGAATGCAAGTGTATGTGCAGTAGAACAAGCATAATTAGAGTGCCAAAGTAGACTTTGTATATTTTGTTGGACTTAGTGTTGAAGAAGTGTTTCATCAACTTCATCACTTCATTCAACAGTTTACAATCTGATATCCACCTCTAATTGATACACATCCAATCCGAGTGAAGGGCAGTTTCAACAGATGAGGAGTAGCTATCTGTTGAACTACAGTCTCATACTGTAGAAGCTATAGACAAACAAATGTACATAGATTACATTGTGTCTGCATAGTCTAGTGAACTTAATCAATTACC
Source organism: Paramarasmius palmivorus (assembly GCA_037176845.1). NCBI lineage: Eukaryota > Fungi > Basidiomycota > Agaricomycetes > Agaricales > Marasmiaceae > Paramarasmius > Paramarasmius palmivorus. Next base: position 50,227 of record JAYKXP010000166.1, read on the forward strand.
ACCATCTTCACCTCATCTGTTTCACCTTCTGGCACTGGACTGTCACAAGTTCCAACACTATCTTCAACAAGCATTTTCTTGATGAATATTTTCCTGTGTGTACATGATTGAATTTTGGTCATAGCTGACTATGTGTGGAAGTCTGTGAATGTATGTGAGTGAATGTGCAACCTCATGGTTGTGCACCTGCCAAGAGCTCTTATGTAAAGGGCTACACAAACACTGTTCTCTTACCACCACCCATAATGCCTACTGCTGCAAATTACTTTACCCCCTTGCCTGTCCAGCACACATTTCAGAGAAGCAAAAAGAGACCAAAATTGTTTGTTTGAGTTTGTTTTTACACCTTTATCTACTAATCAATTATACGGGAGTCTTCAGACCCTCAATTTTGAATCAGTAAGCCTTAAATCCTTTGATCTATTGACTGTAACCTATTGACTATATGCCAAGGGGCTGGGCCCAAGATGCAAAATGATGATATTGATAAGATGATGCTGATGCTTGGAATGAAGAGTAAGTGCCTTTCAGTTTGAGCATAATCTAATCCCATTCATCATGAAGGTCAGTTCATGTCCACATATAGTGCCTAGTTGCTCTACTTTGGATCAGGAAGTAATATCCAGATTTGTACATTGTAGTTGAGCTTAGCCCTCTGTGTTCACCTATGCATATTCAATCATTCATCTATACACCCTGTTTACTTGTATTCACCCATGTTGTCCATGTACTAGTGTATTCCTTTGACACTTACTGTTTCTGAGTCAAGGACAGAAAAGAAAGAAAGTTCTTGTCATCTTGGCCAATTGTGTGCAACTTCAAACACCTCTGTCCAATCACAAAACCCTTTTCTACAACCTTCCTGGCCAGCTGGTCTGCATGAAGCATTTCTGTGGAAACACCTCAACAAATTCTGTATTTGCTTGATTATTCTGGCATATGCAGACCACCAACAGCTGGCTCAGTATTCTACATAAAAAATTTTGAGCATTCTGACTGGCAAAATCCTGTGTAACCCTAATAATGGTTACAAGTTACAATTCATTTCTGCAGGGTACATCACATCCCCTCTTAAGCTGTTACCACCACCATTGTTGATGAGGAGCAATAGATGAGTTATACATACATACAGGGGAGATACCGAGAGCAGGAGAAAGAGGGAGCAAATGGGAATACCAAAGTCAAGGTGCATGGACTAATCTTTCAATTTTTGCTATTTGTCTAAATGCTATCCCCACTGTTATAGCATCCATCCAGTACCAATAACCCACTGGCATTTACAATCTCAATCTCACCTCTAACTCAATGCAACCAATTACAAATGACTACAAATGACTGCAAACAACCACAGATGTCCATCAACAACAGCCACATCTCCCCCTCTCTAGCATCAATGCTCAGAGACCCCAGAATACTTATTCTGGGGGTCTTTGAGTGGCAGGTTTTGACTTCTGATGCTTCTTCTTCACCATCTCCACCATACTACCACACCTGCCTTCTACCACAACCAACCAGCCATGTGTGCATCAGACACCCCAAGTATCAGTACAGGGTGTTCTGGTGCATGGAGCTCAGAATATAACATCAGCTATGCTTGCCAATGCCTTCCTTTTTCTTGCTGCCATCTTCTTCACCATCTTCCCCTTCCTCCACCCAACACCCACCAGCCCACACTTAGCCTCTGGATATACAGAGGATGTCAACTTCATCATCCTCCCATTCCAGAGGCTATTAGATTGCCTCTGGTGTGTGTTAGATAGGTGGGAATGAGCATGTGAGTGCCATCAGTCAAAGAAAGCCACAGCATGACCCATAATGAAACAATCCTAACCATGTCAATTGAAAGGTTGAACTCTTGTGTGTCACATTGGTATCAGATTGACTGATATTGGTCCATCGTTGCCCCTTTCCTTATCTACTTCAGTTATTACTCACTCTGTTGGTCAAAACTTCTGATGCATGTGTTTTCCTATTAAGTACTTCTTGCCTTACCATTTTCTATCACTCACCCATGACACCTACACTTTCACCTCTGACTCCAGTTGTTGATCCTGACACTCTTGACTTGAACCTACCTACATCATGATTGCATACAGCCTCACTGGTCCAGGGAAAAGCAGAAATTGCACTGAGGCTCCCGCAGATTCAACTGTATGCTGGCATTGTCATTGAGACTGCAAACTAGACCCTTGCTGTATCCAGCATCAGTGATTTCTAATCAGTTTCTCCCTCTGCCATCAGTCCCAAGTGATGCCTGAGCCAGTATAAATCTCCAAGGTGTATGAAGGGGTAAAATAACTTGAAAGTATCCCTTTGGTGCATCCAGTAGATAATCTAGGTGTAGTCCGTAGTGATTTCACTTAGGGACCTTCTCCCTACAGTTTTCAAAAGGTAATTGTACTTAGACAACTACTGGTAGAAGTACTAGCAGTGGCCAGATACCCATGTGGGGTGTACCATGTACCAATATCCACTAATATAACCACCCAAACCACCTTCCGTCCAATGACTAGCTATTCAGGGCTCATACTAGTCCTTCTATAACCATTATAGGTTTATGCAACAATGATAAAGTGCAAAACTAGTGTATTTGTGTTTGAAAATGAAGTGATTAAAGTCAGGCATATCAATGCATAGCTAGTATTCATCACACAGTGCATGCCTATCTTATTCCTCATCATATATGCACTACTAGGTTCCTAGCAGTGATACTAAGTTATATAATACTTAGTAGGATGTTCTAGTGCAATTCAGAACACAACAATTAGTGTCAAAATGACTGTTTTTCAGTGATTTGGTTCTAGTACCCTCACATCAGACAGTAGAATGGAAGACAACTTCACAGGCAGAACATCTTCATGTGTCTGCAGCTGTTGCTGATGAATGTGAGTCAAGTGACATTGTGATTGTGATGAGGTGGCCACATCCTACATCCAGATTGATATTCATTTGTGACTTCCTCAATAGTATCATCAAACTAAAAGAGAAAAATAAGATACACAATAGTGTTAGATAATTAAAGAATCACACTATTGAAGGTTGAACAACATCCTGTACCATATTAATTGCATCCTCCTCTATCTCTCATACATTGCAACATTTCTGGAGCTTTGGTGCTTTGGATTTCTATGGCAGCTTTACAACTGGTCCTAGTGCTTGTAGAGGAATATTATTAAAGCTGTTGCATTTCTTCCTATGATTGTGTAGGCCAGCAGAATTCTTGAATGACTGGCCACAGAGAATACATAGTTAGGCCATAAAAAGAGATAGTATAGCAATAGAGAAAGCAGTGTGAGCTTTCATGTACATGGCAGCTGCATAACACCTGCAGAGACTCAGAATGATTTTAATGTGACAAGTTGTGGCAGTGACATGTTACATTGTATCCCTTGAACAGCAAAGCCAAATTACTCTTTGTCATCCTCTTCACAAGCATCATCCCAGAGCCAATGCTCAGATCAACAGTCACAGTTATACAGTCAGTCCACTGGCAAATATCATTCTCTGACCTCAAGACAGTCTTGCCAACAAAATAGACAAGAATCAGAAGATTATGCTCCAGAACCTCAATCGCCAAGTCCAAGCTCAGCCAAGTATACTCTAGGAACAGTTGAGTTTTGATGATTTGTGTGGAATATAGGCTATCACAATATCTCCAAGTATGTATCTTTTTCTCTCCATTCTGTAAATTCACTAAAACTCCATACTCAGAGGCTCACCTGCTGCTTTGTACTGCACCAAGAGTCACTGGATACAGCAAGCAATACCATGCTTCATTGACCTCCATACAGTCTTTATAGTTGGACTAACAGATATAGAATGGTATACAGAGTCTAGTAGAACAGAGAAAGCAAAGATCATATTAAAACTGTGTACACATACTGGTCCTTTCTTTACTTGTACTAATATGTCTTCTAGCAAACCAAAATTCCATGACATAGCTCTCGAAACCTTTTGCTTTATCTTGATTCACATTGAAATGCTTTCAGTCCACTTAAATTACTTTAAGAAGAAGCATACCTATGATAAACATGGTATGTGCAGGTCTTATATATTTATGTGTTCTATACAGATTGAACAGAGTGCAAATCAAGCTTGTTCCTTGGATTTTAACAAACTATCAGAAGATATCTGGAAATTTCTTGCCAAGATTACAGTGGAATGGGTTTCATCTCCTGTTGATGGATCACTGCTCAGGAAATAATGGGGCTTTCATTATTTATATTTTGGATTGTTGTTGGTTCCTTGTAAGTATTATGAGGAGTAGGAACAAGATTGAGACAGATACATTGTATTTTTCACTCTTATGTGTAAGTTCCTGAGATCACTTAGTGTGCTGTTCAATATTGTCAACAACAAGAAGAAAGTGGCACACAAAAGCTGGTTCTTGGGTCTCTATGACATGTCACTAATCAAGGCAGATAATTTATAGGCTGGTTTGATGCAGGGTTATCTTGTGTTGTGGGTGAGTTACCTACATCAACTTATTATGACATCAACACATTTCAAGGTTTGGCAATATACATTCATTGGCCTGAGCACTGCCCTGGCCAATCAGAAGAAGCAGTCAAAGAAGGGTAATGTACAGAGGCATGGAATGAGCCTGAGGAACATTATCCCTCAATCAATTGCATACACCTTGTGTCTGATACAGATTCTCAACTCTCAAGCTGTGATGTTATTCATTCCAATGTTCTTATGATGAGATGATAATCTGAAGCATACCTAGACAGAGTGTAGTCAATACAAAGCTAGATACAGTAACTGTAAGCATAATCATCAAGAGAATGTAAATAGAAGCAACATACCTCAGTTGGGTAATAACAAATCCAGACTTAGGTAAGTACAAATATATATAAAGGAATGACATGCTCAAGAGAAAAGGAAAAGCAGTCTGTGTACCATAAATCTGAAATATCCAAACACTCCCTTAGCAAGTACCCACAACTTCAAGACCTAACATACCAACCAAGCGACTAAAGGTAGGCCCAGGGAAGCTCCTGGTTAAGATATCAGCTTGATTGTCTCTGGAAGGAACATTCACTGTGACAATCTCCTAAACATCTATGACAGCTTCATGAATCCAATGATATGACACCTTGACATACTTGGAGTTCATGTTTGCAATAGCAGACTGAGCATTAACATGGAAAGGTGTTGGATCCTTGGGAGGAAAGCCAATCTGTTCTATAAGTTGGCAGAACAAGATGACTTCATAACCACAAAGATAAGCAGCATAGCACTCAGCTTCACTAGCTAAGGCAATTGCAGTTTGCTTTCTGGATCTCCAAGAAAAGCAACTACAACCCAGGAAAAGAGCATATCTGGAGATTGACCACCCATAATTAGGATGGCCAGCAAAATCAGAATCTGACCATGCAGTAACATCAGTACTACCAAGAGTGAGAGACAGCTTTCTAGTGTTCTTAAAGTACTGAATAATCTGCTTCACAGCAGTCTAGTGTGCATCACCAGGGTTCTGCATGAAATGAGGTGCACACTGACAAGCATGAGAGATATCCAGCCAAGTCATGACAGCAGCATGCATTAAAGCACCCACAGCAGACTAATAGGGGATGTTGGCCATTGAAGTGCTCTCTGGAGTAGAGGGGCACTATGCCTTGGAAAGTTATGTACCATGTGCAATAGGAGTGGAAGAAGAGCTGACTCCATTTCAAAGCATTCAACAATTAAGTCAATATCCAGAGACTGATTGAAAGAGATGGTACAAGCTGCCTAAGCTACAGGAGCATAAGTGCCCCAGAAATCCACACCAGGCTTCTGAGTAAACCCTTGTGCAACCAGACAAGTATAGTGCTCAACAATATGACCTTGCACATCTGTCTTGGGATTAAAGACCTATTTGATGACAGTGGGCTTTCTATTCTCAGAACAGGGCATGAGCTTGAAAGGGATGACTTCCCATAAGGATTATGTGCCAGAATTTTGGCACATAAGCTCATCTGAAGGGTTTGCTGAGCTTGACGAGGGTCCCATCGGATTTCACAAAACTGAATCAAAAATCTCAAGCTTGTTCTAAACGGTTTGATCTAGAGAGGCCTCGTGACCCCATTCTAAACATTTCTACACACCATTTTCTAGTTCATTTGAAATTTCTTTCCATATCTGGCACTTGCCCGGCCCTTTGGGTGTATCACTCTGGACACCTTTCTCACCTTCTCTAAGTTGCCCCCAGGACATTTCGTGCCGCCTCCAGGTTTAGGGCCTCTTTGACCTGCCAGTGGACCGGTAAGTAATTGTCCTTGCATGATAAGTGAGTTAGATACTCACATACAACAGCTCCCCCCAACAACACCATATCAGCAGCAAAACTTTGTTGACCAACGTCAACCCATGTACACCCTACACCCTAACCAGAACCAGCACCAGACTCACCATCTACCTCCTCCTCTTCCTCTGCAGCCTTCATTCCATGTTCCAGATACTTTTGGGGACCTTGTGTATAGTGAGCCCTCTCCTCAGATACCACTCGTATTTCGCCCCATTCCTGAGGATAATGACGACAATGATGTTCCCGAAAATTCATTTGATAAGCCCCCTTACAAAAAGTGACAAGCAGATAGCAAAACTGAGTCAAAACCTGTCAAAAAGAAAAACCAACACCAGACCAGAACCAACACCAGTTCCCAAAAAGTCCACCACCAAAGTCATCACCAAAAAAGACCCAACATTTTCAGACTGAGAGAGGTGACATATGAGGTCACCACCATCCTTTAACATGAAACAAAAGGACTTGCTATTACCAAAGACAGTATAGCATCCATCCTCATCCATGCAAGCAACAGAAATCAGTGAAAGTAAACTGTCTGCTACATGAGCAGTATGCTTCAGCTTCACCTTTGATCTGCATCTATTGAACTTGGTGGGAGTACAAGCTTCACCTCAACCTAAGATGAATAACTTCCCCTTCCCAACTCCAGTGATAACTTCAGCAACTGTTACCATCTAAGATCCTCCACCTTCCAGTGGTGCTCCAGACCTCTTTTATACCTTCAGCATGGATCCTAATAGTATTATTCTGTTAACCTGCTGAAATCATGGCATTCTCTGGTCTTTTTCAACCAACTCATGTTTAAGAACCTATCTCCACTTTTACCACAAAACAACCTTTGTTGGAAATTTCATTTCATGTTTATAAGACAATGAATGAGAGTAATAAGCAACTTATCAGCCTTGATAAGAAGCTAGCAGGATAAGTCCACTCCTATAAGACTATTATCAGGTGGACCCAGCAATTATCAGATCATTATTGAGAAGCAAAATTTTTGCCTCCTCACCTCTCTCAATACTCTGCCATTCATCCACAATAGCTTGCAGACAGGCAACAGTAACATGGTGTACATATGCAGGTGACTGGAAGATAATATCCAAGTGCATGAATCAACTCATCTGATACAATCTTCTATTTATTTCAGACCAAGAAATTTCCAGGAATCATGGGGTAGATTTCCTTTCAATTACTGTACATAGTGGTTCATGTAAGGAACCAAATACTTTATGAATTGCTGAAGCTTGGCTTAAAGTGCTCCATCTCAGCTACATGCCAGCTCTCCACCCCCTTCCTTCACCTCAGCATTGTCTTCTATGTGATTGTTTCTTGCCAACTTTACTGCAAGATCATAGCACATTAACCATGGTTAGGTGTGTTGAATGAAGATCTGAAGTTGATGAAACACTTCTTCAACACTAAGTCCAACAAAATATACAAAGTCTGCTTTGGCACTCTAATTATGCTTGTTCTACTGCACATACACTTGCATTCATGTTTATTTATCTTTTACTTTACTTATTGAACCTACCTATGGTGTATGGGCATGTAGGAGTATGTAAAACGCGTATTTTCGCATTAGTGGACGGTGTTTTAACGCCTCGAGCGTTTCGCGTCACAATAGGTACAAACAAACAGTAATTACTTACATGTCACAGAGAGTTGACACTTGGAACACATTTTCAATACAAAAGTTACTATTATCAACACTTTTGGGTGATCACAGTTAATTGCATTGAGTTCTAGTCATTGTTATTGATCAGTTATAACTGGTAATACTTTGATATAGATTCTAACAGGTTATGGGCCCCGGCCTTTTAAACTGTGCATACAACTGTTGATTCATACAATTGAATTTGTTACTACTGCGGGTTTTTGCTATTTGACTTGTTACAAGTCAAGTGCTATTGTGCCAGTTCATTCATTGACTGGTTATATTGTTTATTGTGCATTCATCGCACTTGTGGGCTTATACAACAACCAAAACATCGACATTTACAATGTCAGAATCAACAAGTACACCAAGGATTACACCCTTGAACAACAACAACTATGCTGGCTGGAGAGGTGATACAACTGCATGGTTAATGCGTTGTAAACTCTGGGGATTGGTATCTGGTAGAGAAACAAAACCAGAAGACAAGGAGCTGGCAGAGAAATGGGAGACAAAGAAGGAGCAAGCTGCTGGAGAGATCTACCTCTTAGTGGATCAAGACCAAAAAGTACACATCAGGGATATTCAGAATGACCCTGTAAAGATGTGGAAAGCACTGGAGGATGCTCATGTCTCCAAGAAGCCTGGTGCTCGTTTCAATGCCTATGATGACCTCTTCTCAATCCAAAAGAAAGAGAATGAGTCACTGTTGGATCTGGGGGTCAGGATTGAAAAGGCAATGTCCACTATTCGCAATCTCAGGCCAGCAGACTTCACAATAGACGAGTTGGACAACGAACTACAAGCAATGGCACTTATACGTGCATTGCCAGCAGAATACTCCAATCTGTCATCCAACTTGTTGTTGAAGCCTAGCCTAGACAAAGCCACAATCCTAGAGGCATTCAGAGCAGATGAACAGAACAGACAGCGCCAGGTGGAGCAGGTCAATAGAGCCAATGCAGTTATAAAGGCTCAGGGCAGCAGCAGGTTCAAGGGAAATGGGTTTGGTGGTTCAAGGGGAAATGGCAATGGGCCAAGGAAGAAACCGGGGGTCTGTCATCACTGTCAGGGAGAAGGGCATTGGAGATATGAATGTCCAGAGTTGAAAAAGCAGGGAGAGAACAAGGCAAACAAGGCAGAGGCAGAGACAAAAGTTGTTGAAAGTGCCGGCAGTGCAAGTGCTTTTACTGATTCTGAAATGGATACAATCTCTGATAATTATAAATGGAATACAGACACAGGCGCCACTTCTCATATGACACCACATCGTAGCTGGATTCACAACTACAAACCATATAGAGTTCCTATAAAATTGGCAGATGATAGAGTTATTTATTCAGAGGGCATGGGCACTGTTCTGTTTAGACCTATGATAGATGGTCACCAAAGTAGAGATATAGAATTCAGTAGAGTACTACATGTACCTGCACTCAAAAACAATTTGTTAGCTGTTCTTCATTTGACAAAGAAACACAACTTTCACATACATATTTGGCAAAGTACAATACAGTTTGATATAAATGGACCAGTTCTTTTCACTGCACATATAAATGATAACAATGTTGGATATTTGAATGGTTCTACTGTAGATATAATGGAAAGTGCTTCTTTGGTATCAACTCTGCCTCTTGACCTTGAGCTGTGGCATAAGCGCTTCAGTCACTTGAACTATGGTGACATTTCAAAGCTGCTGAAGGAGAAGTTGGTTGAGGGCCTTAGGCTAGACTCTGATGCAAAGCCAGATCCCATATGTGAGCCATGCTTAGCTGGTAAAATGCGTGCAAATCCTTTTCCTTCATCAACATCTAGAGCTAAGCATGTGCTGGAGCTCATCCATTCTGATCTCCATTATGTTGGTGTCACATCTCCTAGTGGGAACAAATACTGGATCACATTTATTGATGACCATTCAAGGTTTAGAGCAGTTCTACCTTTGAAGAGAAAAAGTGATGCATTCCAAGCATTTAAACAGTTCAAGGCATGGGCTGAGAACTTGTTGGAGTGTAAAATCAAAGTGTTCAGATGTGACAAGGGCGGTGAATATATGTCAAAGGAGTTTCTGGGATTTCTAGAGCAATGTGGAATTGAAACCCAATACACAGTCAGAAACCGCCCCCAACAGAATGGAGTTGCAGAGCGTGCAAATGGAATCATGGATGAAAGGATCACTGCAATGCTGAAAGAGTCTGGTCTTCCAAAGATGTTTTGGGCTGAATGCCTGGCTGCACTTGTTCATGTGTGGAATCGTACCCCTACATCTGCTGTACCAAATGCAACTCCATTTGAGTTGTGGTACAAGAAAAAGCCAAGAGTGGATCATCTGAGGGTGTGGGGATGTGTTGCCTATGTGCTGGTGCAAAAGGATAAAAGGGCACACCTGGGATCACATATGGAAAAGTGCATCTTTATTGGATATCCTGATGGTGTTAAAGGGTGGAAGTTCTGGAATCCAGAGACAAAGAAAGTGGTAATCAGTGAAAGGGCAGAGTTTGATGAACGTTACACATATAGAACAGTTGGGAAATTGCCCTCAGTTCAAACTCATTCACAGTCTACACCATCATCTATATCACCATCTACATCAGTACCAGTCTTGCCAGACATGGATCAGAACGACAACTCAAGTGATGATGGAGATACTATACCAGGTCCACCAGTTACACCTATTCAACCACTAGCAGAAGAACAGAACTTGGAAGATGCACCCCAGGAACACATTCCTGCCCCGCAAAATGATGATAGAAGAGCTCAGGAGGATAGAGAGGAAGAGGGTCAGCAACAAGAAAATCAGGAAGAGGAAGAGATCCACCTTGAGCCTCCAGCAGATGAGAGACCAATTGCTGAAAGAAGAACTCAGAGAAATAGACGACCTCCTGGTGAATGGTGGAAAGTTCATAGAGAGCCAAAGCAAGCCATTAGAGATGATACTACAGATGAAGAGGAAGAGGAGGATGACTTTGATGAAGAAGCTAACAATGCCCTGGCTGAAGCTGAGCCAAGTACATATAAAGAGGCTGTTACAAGCCCACATGCTGAGAAATGGCATGATGCAATGTTGGAAGAAATGGCTGCTCATCTGTCAAACAACACATGGTCTCTAGTTGAACTTCCACAAGGAAAGAAAGCAATTGGCTCTAAATGGGTGTATAGGATAAAGCACAAGAAGGATGGATCTGTTGAACGCTTCAAAGCAAGGCTTGTAGCTAAAGGATTCAGCCAAAGACCTGGATTTGACTATTCTGAGACCTTTGCCTCTACCATGCGACAGAACACACTCAGAATTGTGTTGGCCCTTGCTGCAATAGAAGACATGCACCTACGTTCAGTTGACATATCACATGCATTTATAAACAGTGATATAGACACAGAAATCTACATGAAGCAACCAGAGGGTTTCAAGCAAGGAGGTCCCAGAATAGTCTGCAGGCTGAACAAGTCCCTGTATGGGTTAAAGCAAGCACCACGTCTTTGGGGTGAGAAGCTGGGTAGTGTGCTCATTTGTGCTGGCTTCAAGAAGCTATGCTCTGACCCATCAGTATACATCTATGTGAGAGATGATGTGAAAGTTATTGTACCAGTGTTTGTGGATGATATCACATTTGCTTCCAAGTCAGAGGACATATTAGATGGAATGGTGGCAGAGTTGGCTACTCATTTCAAGCTGCAAGACTTGGGGGCAACATCATACCTGCTAGGAATTGAAGTGACAAGAAACAGAGCAGAGCATAGGCTGTATCTCAGCCAACGCCAATATGTGATCAACAAGCTAGAAGAGTTTGGCATGTCAGAATGCAAACCAGTCACTACACCAATGACCCCAAGTCTTGCACTTTCAAAAGCACAGAGTCCACAAACTGAGGAGGAAGCAAATGAGATGGCAGATATCCCTTACATCAGTGCTGTTGGCTCCCTACTATACCTTGCTACCATGACACGACCAGACATTGCATATGCTGCAGGAGTACTTGCACGATTCAACTCTAATCCTGGAATGGAACATTGGAAAGCAGTAAAGCATGTCTTTAGATACTTGAAGGGCACCATGGATATGAAGCTTGAATATGGCCCTGATTCATCATACAATGATCTGTTTGTCACATACTGTGACTCAGACTTTGGTGGCAACAAGGACAATGGGAGGTCAACCACTGGGTACTTTGTGAAACTAGGGTCAGCAGCAGTAAGCTGGAGCAGTAAACTACAACCAGTGGTCACGCTGTCATCTACAGAGGCAGAATACATTGCAGCAGTTGCAGCTGGCAAGGAGATCAAAGCTATGCTGAACTTGCTTGAGGAAATGGGCTATCATGGACCTCAACCAGCCAAGTTGCTTCTAGACAATCAGTCAACAATTAAAGTAGCTAAGAACCCAGAGCATCATGGAAGGATGAAGCACTTGGACCGACATTATTTCTGGTTGAGGGACAAAGTAGTTGAAGGAATGATAGTGCCAGAGTACCTGCCTACAGATGAGAATGCAGCTGACATGCTCACCAAGGCCTTGGGAAGACCAAAGGTGGAGGAATTTAGGAAAGGAATGGGATTAGTGCTCTGACAGACCTAGAGGGGAGGAAGGATGAAGGAGATTGAGGAAGTGTCTCATCAGGGGGCTGTGATGGACAGAAGAGAGGAGGAAATGATGATGATACACTTCCATGATTGAAGAAGTGTGTCATCAGGGGGCTGTGTTGAATGAAGATCTGAAGTTGATGAAACACTTCTTCAACACTAAGTCCAACAAAATATACAAAGTCTGCTTTGGCACTCTAATTATGCTTGTTCTACTGCACATACACTTGCATTCATGTTTATTTATCTTTTACTTTACTTATTGAACCTACCTATGGTGTATGGGCATGTAGGAGTATGTAAAACGCGTATTTTCGCATTAGTGGACGGTGTTTTAACGCCTCGAGCGTTTCGCGTCACAATAGGTACAAACAAACAGTAATTACTTACATGTCACAGAGAGTTGACACTTGGAACACATTTTCAATACAAAAGTTACTATTATCAACACTTTTGGGTGATCACAGTTAATTGCATTGAGTTCTAGTCATTGTTATTGATCAGTTATAACTGGTAATACTTTGATATAGATTCTAACAAGGTGGTAAGTAGATAGTTTGTGACTATCTTCTACTGTGCTGATTGTGTTTCAATTAGAATTAGTTTGACTATTTAATCAATCCATCGACCCTTATCTTCACTACCCTGCCTTCACATGTATAATATTCAGTACCTCTCAATCTAATTTATTCTATACACTCTCCATGGCTTTCTGACATAATAGGACAACAACTACTGAACAACACCAATGTGAGATCTGTAAATAGTGGTTCAGCACTGGAGGTGGCTTTACAACCCATACCCAGACTTGTGCAAAGCAAAGAGAAAAGAAGAACAATGACTCACATTTATGAGTCAATAGAGAGCTTTCAAAGGTTCAAGTAATTTGCAGTCCTCAATCAGTGAGATATCCCTACTGCTTCTCTGTATATGAAATTAATTGTGCTACTCACAGCTACTATGGATCCACATGCCCAATTTAATAACATAGAAAGTTACACAGAGCCAACCAAAGGTGGAGATGGTGTGTTTCTTTCAGTTATAGTTATTGAAGGCTGTTGCTAATTTTCTAATACTCCATTCAGCATATATTCCAGATCATCCCATAGATCAATCAGTTCTGGACACCTCTAGTGGCATTATTCTAATGAAACTGGATGATATATACACCAATTACCATTCCACCAGTTATCGTCCAGCTGAGCAAGTGGTGTTCAAAGATTCCAGTTTCTGAAAGGAGTCTGAAAGCCACACACCTTATGATTCAGTGCCTTAGCAACCCTTTCTGACTCATTTTGATTTTGAGGTTGCTGATCTTATACTCTGGTGCTCTATGAATAAGGATTGGACCAACAAGCTCTTCAAGCTGTTGGAAATGTCTTATCACAGAACAAAGATTAACATGCATAATTACAATGATATGCAGAAGTTATGGGATGTGGCCACAGACTGTTGAAGTGGTTGTTTCCTGGTAATAGACTCTAAGTCTACTAACAACTAACTCTAACTAATGCATACCAAATAGCTATAAGATATTCACCTCTAACTCCTTTTAAACACCAATCCTAACTTCACCAAGCTCTAATGTGCATAGTACAGTGTTAACTGTAGATAGTATGTAGACTCTAATTAAGAACCACAAGTGTGTTTGGGGCTAGAAGAGGAACAGAACCTCTTGCATCAAATACTAAGGTGGGGTGTTATTAGCAAAGCTAACAACAAGTCACTAATGCAACTTAGATACAAGATGCCTAGTGAACTAGGTCTTCAAATGAGTTGTTGCCCAAGTAACTTAGGACTTAAAGACAGTTTGTTTGCAAAGCTACCAAGTTGTTCACCAGTTCACACAAGAGCTTTATATTTCTATTTCAGCTCTACAACTGAAGACAACCAAACTGGCTAGTGTATAGATACTTTGCGAAGAGTTAGACTTGAATGCAATGTGCTGAGCTACTGGCCAGTGGGTGCTTGAGCCTTTCCAAGATTTTATCTAACTTATATATGTGTCTGTATAACTAATTTTGAAACATTTGTGAAAGAAAACCAAGAGAACGAAATGCTGTCAAACAGTCCATATCAGGGTCTAGATGACCCATATTGGGTATATCTTGCTTTCACAATGGTGAAACCATAAGGTCTCTTACTGATTGGTCCACAATAACACAAATCCTTATGATCTGATACCACTTTGCAGAAGTCTGTTATTCCTTTGCAAATCCAATAGGCCTCCTCCTTTCCATGCCTTTCCCAACCAGAAAATCTCTGCTACCCCTGCTAGAACAGTTTCCCTTTCCAACATTTACTGCTCTGGTTCAGCAACTTTGCAAATTGTAATGACCGTGCAAACTCCTACTCATTTCCCTGTCTTCCAGTACTATTTCCTCTAGTTCCCTTCCTGCTTCCGACGTTTTGCCTCCGGAGTTTTCCCACACCCTTCCGGAGTGTTATCCTTGTCTTCTGGACCCTCCAGGCTATTTTCCCACAGTATTCCAGAACCTCGGAGCACTTATCTACCATATCCTGACCTTTCTCCTATCATCTTGGCATCTATTCCTCATATATACATTCCTTTATACTTCATGCACCTTATGACTTCCATATCTCTTCCATCTACTCTGCCTAGTAGTCATCAGATCATCCCAGGCTGTCACATCCCTTCCAGCTCCCAGTACATTACTCAGTATATAAACTGTCATGTATTCCAGTACTGTAGCTTTAGGCAGAAAATCAACCACTAGTAGTGTTGTTCACACTGCTCTATCTTCTCTCTTCTCTGATGGAGTAGTCTCTGTCTTCCCTGTGGCATGAATATGACACAAATAGACATATTCCTGTATAGTAGAGTGCCAGTCCCAGCGACTTGCTAGTCACAGTAAAGAGTGCTTTAAGATGTCAAAATCTGCCTTTGTGAAAGGTATTTAATGCAGTTATACCTCAGATCCTCTGTTTAGGTCCACTTCATTAAAGTAAACTCTGGTTTTAGGTACTTCAATACTAGACCAAGGACCTATTTTATCTAAGCCTATCGTTCTAGGTGTCAAGTGCAAGTCCTCACACTTTAATATGTATAAATCTAGGTGTGTCCTCTATTACTAGAGGAATTTGGACTTGTACTGGTTTCCAAGTCCTAGATCATATGTCTTTTAGCTGACTTATCTCGTGATCTAGACACGAAAATTGCGTGTTTCTGTGTTGTGCCGAAATGTGGCACATCAGCGAAAGCAAGATATACCTAATATGGGTCGTCTAGACCCTGATATGGACTGTTTGACAGCATTTCGTTCTCTTGGTTTTCTTTCACAAATGTTTCAAAATTAGTTATACAGACACATATATAAGTTAGATAAAATCTTGGAAAGGCTCAAGCACCCACTGGCCAGTAGCTCAGCACATTGCATTCAAGTCTAACTCTTCGCAAAGTATCTATACACTAGCCAGTTTGGTTGTCTTCAGTTGTAGAGCTGAAATAGAAATATAAAGCTCTTGTGTGAACTGGTGAACAACTTGGTAGCTTTGCAAACAAACTGTCTTTAAGTCCTAAGTTACTTGGGCAACAACTCATTTGAAGACCTAGTTCACTAGGCATCTTGTATCTAAGTTGCATTAGTGACTTGTTGTTAGCTTTGCTAATAACACTCCACCTTAGTATTTGATGCAAGAGGTTCTGTCCCTCTTCTAGCCCCAAACACACTTGTGGTTCTTAATTAGAGTCTACATACTATCAACAGTTCACACTATACTATGCACATTGGAACTTAGTAAGATTAGGATTGGTGTTTAAAAGGAGTTAGAGTGAATAGCTTATAGCTATTGGGTAAGCATTTAGTTAGAGTTAGTTGTTAGTAGACTTAGAGTCTATTACTGTGAAACTACCACTACATCATAATGGTGAAACCATAAGGTCTCATACTGATGGCCCATGATAGCACAAATCCTTATGATCTGATACTGCTTTGTAGAAGTCTGTTATTCCTTTGCAAATCTGATAGGCCTCCACCTTTCCATGCCTTTCCCAACCAGAAAATCTCTGCTACCATTGTCAGAACGGTTCCCCCTTTCATGTTTACAGTTCCTGTTTGTCGACTTTGTGAATGAATGTATTTCTGGATAGTAGAGTGCATTCTTGAGTCCAGCAGACCCAGTAACCTACTAGTTACAGTAAAGAGTGCTTTAAAATGTCAAAATCCACCTTTGTAAAAGGTATTTTAATGCAGCTATATCTCAGATCTCTTGTTTTAAGTCTACTTTGTCAAAGTAAACACTGGTTTTAGGTACTTTAGAAATGTACCAAGGACCTATTTCATCTAAGCCTATCATTCTAGGTGGTGAGTACAAGTCCTCACAAGTATAACCTAGGCACATCCTCTATTACTAGAGAAATTCAGACTTATATAGGTTTCCAAGTCTTAGATCATGTGTCATTTGACTGACTTACCTTGTAATTGAGATGCAAAAATTGTGTGTTTCTGTGTTGTACCAAATATGGCACATCAACAGTTAGTGATGTTCATGATATATGGTGATGTTCACAGTGTATGGCAGATGGTCATATTCTCTATAATCTACAGGTCCTCTGATAATTGTACCTTTCAAATATACTCCAACAGGTGTGATCATGGTCTTGGTGCCATATGGGTGATGCTGCAGCTTCTCTACAGAAGATGGGCCAAGGATGACTGTTGATGTTGTGAGGGTACTGAAACAAAATCACTGAAAAACAGTCATTTTGACACTAATTGTTGTGTTCAGAATCGCACTAGTACATCATACTAAGTACTATATGGACTTGGTATCACTGCTAGGAACCTAGTAGTGCGCATATGACAAGGAATAAGATAGGTATGCACTGTGTAGTGAATACTAGCTACGCACGCATAGACATTGATGTTGTTGTTAGCCCTATATTATTGTGCTAGGGTATGCGTTGAAACCTGTAGACTGTATTGATACTCTATTATCAGGCTGGTACCTTATGAAGACACACTACTGTACATGGTAGACTTCCTAGTAGGTCATATGGCTACACTATACTTGCACTATGGGACATATGGGATGGGATAGTGAACAAGAACCAACTACCATAGTATAGAAGGACCCTAGGGGATGAATCAGAGCTATATACCAAATATGATAGAAGCTGGAGGTGTGAGTCACCTTCGAGGTCAGTGTTGCCCGGATTAGAAATGTCTGAGCGACCAGATCTTTGATAAAGACAACCATATGGAAGCTTAACAGCTATCCATTATTGATTGGAATATCTCTCGACAATGAGTTGGGATTCCTATGGCTAGTGCAGATACTAGTGAGGGACATATAGTCCTATAGTTAGGAGTTGGATAAATTGCTTGGAGTAGTTGCAATGTTTGGATTCTACTCTAGGACTGTCCTAGGACAAAGAAAATATAATTTAGAACAACGAGGACATAGAGTCTACCTTCCTTGGATATGGATCTGAAGCATTTTAGTCGAGATCAGACTCCTAGCAAGTTCTGAGTGGAATAACTATGTCCCAGCACCAATATCCGAAACATACTTTGCAGAACAGCACCTCCACGTGCCACTTCCTAGCAACTAAAAAGTAATATTACTTGCAGTCCCGCAAAATAATGTCGAATTCCAACTAATATATACCCAAACATTCCTTTTCTGGTAGATATTTACTTTATATAGACAGAATCCTCTCTTCATTTCCTTTTCTCACATAGTTACTATTACTTTATCATGTCCACTCTCACTTATATGTAAAAATATGTATGTGTGCAGGTATATAAGCAGCAGAGATTCCGCTAGGAAGCTCTTAAGCAATTACCCTGCTATATACATAGCTCTAGAGCTCAATAGCAAAGTTTTTGACTTCTATTATTGTTGACCATAGAGGCAATGTGTGCTTAGAACATAAACTTAGAAAATAAAACCTTGAAAAGCCCTTCTCTATATTTTACTAGAGTTGTGAAATCAGAACTTTGAGATATCCATAGGACAGAGTGTTGAGATTATAGTAACGCCTGTAGTAGTCACTAGACTCCAAGGATGTAACTTATCTCCTATCCTGATATTAATGATTAATTAATATAGCTACTCCATAGTATACAACTCATGTAGAACACTTTTAGATATAATCACTATTGGTAGTAGTTACATAGTACATGCAATATGGGCATGTTGTACTCCACAACATGCTGTTTACTAGTGGTACAGTTGTGTATATTTGATCTTACCACTCTTTTACTCTATGACTTACTTTATGCATACATAGTTGTATTTCCAGTATATAAACTGTAGTAAATACGCTCTGTGGACAATAAGTCTTTCTGACTATTCTCTGTGCTCTCTACTCATTAGCTCTCTCCACTTGGTAAGTGGTTGTCACCTCACTCGCTACGCTATTCCTGTTTCAACAGGTTATGGGCCCCGTGAATTGTTCATGGTTGATGACCGTCCCGTTGGACTGGTAGTGGTGGTGTTGGCTCTTGTAGTTGGGTAACCAATGGTAAGAGTAGGCTATTTCCATTTGTGGGCGCTAAAATATATATGTGCCCTAAAAACCCTGCTAACATATGTAATAGTAAGGCCTATGGGAGCAAAGGATAAGGCAAGGCACTACTGTAAGTCCTTCGCCAATCTCCTGCCATGCTTTGGCACGACCCCGTTCAGCCTGCAAGGGTGTAGAGGGCGTGTTTTAGCCTGTCCAGGCAATATCCCGGTAACCCTGGTGAGCCATGAGGCAATAGAAGTCGGCACTCCTTGGGCCCCCCGTAGAAATACGACTCCTGCGGAAAGGTTAAGTCCCTTTCACATGTAGTACGCCAGGATGACAGGCACTTTATTGTGCTAGCCACGCTGGCTCCCTTGATCAGCACCTGGACACTGTCTTTTGCGGAGGCACTTTCTTAATTACCTCACGGTGACATTCTTTTATTGGATAGCCTTTTTATGTACAAATAAAGCTAGTCCAGGCGGAAGAGGACCGGATAGCTATAGGAGAAGGAAATACACCACTTTTACTGGTTATTAACACTGGGTCACATTGCTGGAATGAACGTGGCAACTGTAACTTGCTGAGAAAGGATAATTGACTCACTTGTTTTAGTAAACCACTGGAATTAGTTACTCCATTCTACAATGTCTTCTGATTAAATCCTCCGGTCTCCTTGCTTCTGTTCCCTTTCTCAGCTCTGAAAACTGGGATCAGTGGGACACTTGCCTTGCAGGCTATGCCTGCTTTACCAAGATCTATAAAGCCTTTTACGTCGAACAACCAAAAGTGGTTAAAGACAAAAACAGGTCTATTCTTAATCAGGATGCAATTGATGATTGGGACAATATGAATATGCAGGCTCTAGGCTTGCTAATTCTCTGTATACCAACTTCTATGCATTATTTGATTTCGAAATGCAAGAAAGCCTCAGAAGCATATGACATCCTTAAGGAGAAATTTGGTACACTAGGTCCTGCCGGCATTTTTACTGATTTTAAAGATGCCATTCATTTTCAACTGTCTGATAACGTTGATCCCATGCCTGCTATGACGTCTCTTCAATCTCTTTTTAATAAAGCTTGATAATCTCGGTCTGAAGTTGTCAGAGTCGGTTAAATGCATGATTTTGCTTGCTGCTTTGCCAAAATCCTGGGAAAATCTTTCGGCTTTGATCCTCGCAAATAGGACCTTGGATCCCATTAAATTGGATGCCATCAGGGGGAATCAGAAAAGAAGAAGAAGCACAAGCACAGCAAAAAAGAAAAAGGCGAGAAGTCCAACAAGACTCAGGTCGAAGTTGCAACACTTGCCACCACTAGCTCATTGCCTAGTTCTTCTACTCCTGCTCGCATCAGCTCATACACCATCAACAACAACAGCTGGTATGAAGAAGTTGAGATCATCAACGAAGGGACTGACAATGCTATGATCTTCTGGTACGATAAATTAAAACCTTCTTTTAATAAGTTCATTGATCGCCTGCAACAGATTCCACGTGCATTCCAACAAGTATGTAGTTCTCATGCATCTTCATGTATGCCTGCCGAATATGTATCTATATCATGTCCACATGCCAAACAATATGAATCTGTCACACTCAATATTCTTCAACTGTGTGAAACTGAGAATCATCCATGTCATCATAATAATGGACCTATTCAATATTGGGTTGCTGATTTGGATGCTTCAATTCATGTCACTAGAAACATAAACAACTTCTCATTGTATGAACCCTCATCACACCGAATTCCAGTGAATACCGCAAATGCTCAGTCCATGGTTTATCTCGAAGGTAAAGGTACTGTTGTAATGCATCACAATAACCGGATAATCACAATTGACCCTGTGTACTACCAACCACACTGCCACAACCATCTATTGTCCACAGGATTGATCAACAAATTGGGTTATGTCACAACCAGTGATGATGAAAGAACTCAGATCAGATCTAAATGAGACCAATCTTTATTAATGACAATGGAACCACTAATAAAAGGCGAAACCATTCATTGGCTTGAATCAGAGATTGTACATCCTGAAACAACTGATCTTCATAACCCACCATCCTTTAACCAAGTAATGGACACTTATACCTGGCACAACCGATTTGGGCATCCATCTGATAAAGTATTTAGTCGTATTAAAGATTCTACCACAGGCTTTCCCAAAACATTAATTAAGAATCAACCTGATGTCTGTGAAGGCTGTGCCCTTGGAAAGATGCATGGAAAACCTCATCGATCCTCGGAGAAGCGAGCTTCGGCTCCGTTAGAATTGATTCATGCTGATCTGTTTGAACTACCCACATTATCATATTCTCGCAAGAAATATGTGGCAACATTCTTAGATGATAATGTCTCCTTTGTAGCCTCGTTCTTCTTAGCAAAGAAATCACAAGCTTTTACTGAATTTTGCAACTATAAAAAGTTCGTCGAAAAACAGACTAGTCTAAAAATCAAGAAGCTTTGTGTTGATTGAGGAGGAGAGTTTTCATCAACAGAATTCATTAATTACTTGGGAGCACATGGCATCATTCATGAAAGAACCGTTGCTACAATACATGAACAAAACGACAGAGCGGAATGAATTCATCAAATGCTCAGTGACAAATCAGAGTGCATGCATCTAATGGCTGGCTGCCCTGAGTCATGGTGGGAATTTTCATTTCACACCGCCATTCATGTTTATAACTGTATGCCATTAAAACAGATCAATTATATGACACCTGTAGAAGCCTTTTTAGGTAAAAAGCCTGATGTATCTTATTTCCGTACTTTTAGCTGTGGAGCTTATGTTCATATTCCGATTGAAAAACAGAAGAACAAACTCGCCCCTACTAAGTCAGAATTAATGACATTTATTGGCTATGAATCTGGTACCAAAGGATACCGCTTCATGCGCTCAGACAATACCATATTTATCGGTGAACATGGTTTCTTTTTAGAATCCATATTTCCCAGGAAGAAGTCCTCTCAAGAGCATCCACTTCCACCTTTTTCTGAAGGAGATATACCTAATTTAGAAATCCCTTCATTTGATGAACCGCAACCTGGCCCATCACACAGACCGCCAACTCCGTTTAACTATGATCCACCAAGATCTGGAGATGACAATTCTGATTCAGACTCTGATCGTCCCAATCATGATATTCCTAATCAGGAACCTCCACGTCATTTTCATCCACCACCTGCACGTCCTCCTACTCCACCTCAGCCAAATCCATTTAGTTATAGGCCAGAGGATGTAGAAGAATGGAGATGTTTAAATCCAGGTTCTTGTAATTGTCAATCGGCTCCAAGATACATCCCTGAAACAGGATCTTAGAAACATCAGACAGGCCCAAAACCTCACACATTTAGAAACATCAGACAGGCCCAAAACCTCACACATGCCATCTTCTTGTGCCGCTACGTGCGCCTAGGAACGCTGTGCCTGGTTCTTCTTCAGTGCCTGAAAATGTTAATCCACGTCAACCATCATTGGAACCATATGTTGATGCCCCTGCAGATGACAGTATCAAAATGGATCCAGATGCAGATATGAGACGTCCAGAAAGTCCATATGACCCGGATGATTGAGTGGATGACCCTGAAACTATTTTATCTCAATTAGCTCAAGGAGGAGGAGAACCACTTCTATCGTTTTTAATGCAACAGACTGAAACTGACAATAAGAATAAATCCTTTAAAGAATGGAACTTTCATGACATCCTAAAGTTGCCAAAGGATCAATTCGATCAGTGGATGGCTAAATGTGAAGAAGAGATCTCTGATCTCAAACAAAGAGGAGTCTTCGAAGAATGTGATCTGCCAAAAGGCAAAAAGGCAATCAAATGCCAATGGGTCTTTAATCAAAAGTCTGATGGTCGTAAAAGATCTCGACTTGTTGCAAAAGGTTTTAGTCAATGAGAAGGTGTGGACTATAATGAACTGTTTTCCCTAGTCATACATTATGAAACTGTTAGATTACTCTTTGCACTTGCTGCTCTTGAAGATTGGAATATCGAGGCAGTTGATGTAAAGACAGCATTCTTATATGGTGCTCTTGACGGAGAAATCTATATGGAACAACCAGAAGGGTTTAACAAGAAAAACCCTAATAAGGTTTGGCGCCTTAAGAAAGCCCTGTATGGTCTTAAACAAGCAAGCCTTGCCTGGTGGTGTAAATGCAATGAGTCAATGCTCAAACTAGGTTTTAAGCGCTGCTGATCAGATGCAGGTGTTTATGTTTATGAAAAAGGTGACCAAGAGATCTACGCCATTATTTATGTAGATGATGCACTATTTCTTGGCAAAGATCGAAAGTTAGTCTTAAGGCCCAGCACAGGTTGGCAGGAATGTAGTGGGTCACGGGAATTCCCGTATGCGGGTACAGGTGTGGGTGGGAATTTTCATACCCACTGTAACCCACCAGCTACATCAAGTGTCAAAGCTGATTTTCGAGATGTTATAACATATATATCAGCCTATGTAGTATCTGTACTGCTCGATGAACGGAGATTTGAGACACCACTGATTCCAAAGTCAAGGTTGCCAAGCCCGCGAAAAAGTGTAGTAAACCCTCAGCGTCATCTAGTGCAACTCACCAGGCCATTGTTGACAGTGATATCAAGGATGTTATGCCAACTACGGCCATAGGAACGTCAGCATCAGCTCCAACAACAACAAAAACACACTCTACCTCAAGTACCATGGGCGCAACTGTGGCAGCCAACAGCAAAGCCAATTCAGGATCTAAGAGGGCACCTTCTGTTGACATTGAAGAGGTTGAAGACGAAGAAGAAAATGATGAACAGGAGCTTAGTGAGTCATTCACCCCTAATGAAAGAGTGGCCATTACTCACCTCACATAGCCCGTAAAATGGCAGGTTGGACTTCAGCAGTCTACGGCTTTTATCAAAAGCCAACTGTACAGTATGTCAACAACCGGAAATGCCATGTTTTCAAGTGTATCAAATGTTCGACAAAAGTGAAACGTTACCAAGATATGACTGACTGCAATTCCTCAAAGGCCTTGAAGAATCATGCAGAGAGTTGCAGTGGGGCTGAAGCTATATCAGTTGCGATGGCGTCAGGAGAGACACCTGATGCTGTTCAGAAGAAGATTGAGCTTGCTGCAAAGGGAAAAAATGGAACTATACCTTTAATGTTTGATGTGTTGCGTAAAATAGGTGTCGCGGTCTACTCAGCGATCCAACATACTCTAGTGAGTGTATATTTGAGGTTGAACTGGATTGGAACTCACCTGACATGGATCTTGAAGCGCCGAAATTGTATGTTGGGTATCAGAGAACTGTCGGCCATTTGAGATAGTTACCGATCGTGGATTCAACAGCCTCATGAAGACTGGCCATCCTGGTTATTGGATACCTCATCCAACAGTGGTATCCCGCGATGTAAAGCTTGCGTTTGCCAAGACTCACCAGTGGGTCTCGAAGATGCTACGGGTACATGAATTGTTGTATTCACAGAAGAATAGCTGACTGAACTCACTGCCAGGAATATAAGGGTGACATAAGCTTTGCGACAGATGCATGGACTTCGTTGAACCATAAATCCTTTGTAGCAATCACAGCGCACATTATTGATGATGATGGTGATCTGTTGGTCATACTTCTTGACTTTTTCAAACTCCCTGAGGTGTGTATCTGTTGTGGTTCATGTTTTGAGATGACTGATTTTGATGGTTGCGGTTGATAGTCTCATACAGGTCGTACACTTGCACGAGAATTCACCCATGTCCTGGATGAATTTGGCATTGCAGATAAGGTGAGTAAAGAATGTTTACAAGGATAAGAGTGCTCACCTTCTGCCAGATACTCTGTATCACAGGGGATAATGCAACGAACAATGATGCCATGGTGAAACACCTTGGCCATGCTCTCGATGCCTATCCTGGTGAAAAGCATCGTACCTGCTGCTTTGCCCATACGCTCAACCTTGTTGCCAAGTCTTTCCTGCGCCTATATGACCCTCCAAAAAAGAATGATGGTGAAATTGACGATGGGGATTTTGATGTGGTTCAGTGCTTGGCAGAAGGCGAAGATGTTGATCTTGAATTAAGTGCTGAGGAGATGGTAGCACTGGAGAGGGAATTGGAGGAAATGGGAGAGCACCTTGAATGTGGAGCAGGGGCCATGGATGCTAAAGTCAACGAGGACAGATTCATTGATGCTTGTGATGGGCTGAATGAACATAAGGCAACTCAATTGAATGTTGAAGCACAGCCCATCCGTGGAGCTCTTGTTAAGGTTTGCTGCTGTCTCAATCTCATTGGTTGCTATTCACAATCATGTTCCAATAGATTCGGACCATATCATCACTTCTCTGACCATCCTCCTACCATCTTGAAAAGCTACTTTTAGCCCAGGCAGGCTTTTCCATACAGATCCTACCTCGAGATGTCCAAACATGGTGGAACTCAACTTTTATCATGCTGGATTTCATGCTCTGATACAGGACAGCAATTACGGTCTTTACAGCCAACAAGGACAACAAACTATGAGAGTGGGAGCTGGAAGATGAGGAATGGGAGCTATTAGGGGCTCTTAGGGATTCACTCGAGGTATGTATCATTGCAATGGTCAGCTTTGTCTCTTGTTTGCTAACAGTTTCACTAGATTTT
Organism: Paramarasmius palmivorus; assembly: GCA_037176845.1. Taxonomy (NCBI): domain Eukaryota; kingdom Fungi; phylum Basidiomycota; class Agaricomycetes; order Agaricales; family Marasmiaceae; genus Paramarasmius; species Paramarasmius palmivorus. The sequence goes on from JAYKXP010000166.1 coordinate 75,844, forward strand.
GAAGGAGGCCACAGATTTCTTCTTCTCACACTCACCTACTATTGCCGACGTCATCCCCGTTATCAATACTATTGACAACTTTTTTGCCACTCATGTTTATGAACGTACAAAGGAAGTTGGGGACAAGATTGTTTCGGAACATGTCGAAGTCAGCAACATGTTGACGTTGAGCCTTATAGCAGCAAAATAAACCTTGAACAAATACTATGACTTGACGGACCGTGCAAGTGTGTTTCAAATCACAATGGGTATGTTTTGATTCTAATCTCATCATCCTCAAGCTCATTTCACGTTGGTCCCTTAGTACTGCATCCCAGTTGAAAGCTTGAATACTTCTGCGAGCTCAACTGGCTATCAAGCTGGATTGATGAAGCCCATGCACTTACAAGGTCTCGTTATCTTGAACATTATCACAATCAGACGGAGCTCCTTGACCCATCCAAACTGTCTAGCCCACGCAAGAAGCCTAAGAATGCAAAGAAGGAAAAGTTCAAGGTGAGTAACTCATTATATCGATATATCATAGTCAATAACATGCCGTTTTTTCATTAGTCCACAGCACCAAACATGTTCCTTACCCAGTCGCGCTCCAAAGCACCTTCTGATTGTAACGAGCTCGACAGGTATCTGTCTTCAGACACTGAGGACATGAATGATATACAGCAATGGTGGATTGACTGCCGTAGTTCATTCCCACGCTTGTTGCGGATGGCATTGGACTATTTAGGCATACCAGGTACGTGTGCAGTGACCTGCCATATTCTGAGATGCTAATAAATGATGTTAGCAATGTCAGTTGATGTTGAACGAGTTTTCAGTCGTGCTGGACAACTAGTCACATGGGAGCAGAATGCGCTTAGTGCACAGAGCACTCGCGCGCTCATGTGTGTCGGATATTGGAGTCAAATGGGACTAGTTTATGATGAGGACCTTCAGAGAATCACCAAGACAGAGAAGGTGAAACCAGAGGAAAAGGAAAAGGGGCTTGTGGACATTGATATGCCTGTTGACTTTGATAAAATTCCTATTTCAGACAACAAGGATGATGGTAATGCCGATGTAGAGTAGTAAATGATATATTGTATGGTACATTTAAATCTAGGTATTTTTTAGTCTATGAGGTGGCGGGAGACCCGGATGGGTATATGGGTACACCCATAACCCACCAGTCACAGGATGGGTGAAACCCATGGCAGGTATGGGTGCGGGTGAGCTCTGGATCACCTGCAGGACCACCTGTGCTGGGCCTTAGTTAGTCTTAAACTCAAAAGGCAAATTTATGGAGATGTGGAAACGTCGGGATCTTGGCGAGGCTAAAGAATTCCTTGGTATGTGCATCACACGTGATAGATCAAAGTGCACTCTTGCACTAGATCAGTCCGAATATCTGAAGAAGATAGTGAAATGATTTGGCATGGAAAGCGCTAAATACGCCAACACGCCTTTACCAACTGGATACAAGCCTACCATAAATGAGAAACCAATTGATTCTACAGTTCACTCTAAATTCCAACAAGTAATTGGATTGATTTTATTCTTAATGTTAGGCACTCGTCCAGACATTTCATACGCTACAATTAAACTATCTCAGTATGCTGCAAACCCAAGCCCAGAGCACCTTCAAAAGGCTCTGTATATCTTACAGTACCTGAATAAGACATGTGACTATTGTCTGGTCTATGACGGAGCCTCTGATAAAGGTTTAATTTGCTTTGCAGATTCTGATTGGGCGTCTGATGATTTTGATCAAAAATCACATTCTGGATATGTCATTAAATTGGCAAGCGCTCCTGTGTGTTGGGTCTCACACAAACAAAAGACAGTAGCACTTTCTTCTACCGAAACAGAGTACATGGCTCTCTCTGATGCATCACGTCAGATTTATTGGATTCAACAACTCTTTGGTGAGCTCTACTTCTCCATTTATGGTACTCCACTTGTTGGCAATAATCAAGGATCAATTTTCCTCGCATCAAATTGTGTAGTTGAGAAGCAATCAAAGCACATTGATATACACTTTCATTTTGTCTGTGATAAGGTTGAGGACGGATCAATCGTAGTCTATTATCCTCTGACAGATTCGAATGTGGCTGATATCTTTACTAAGAATCTTCCACATGCTACCTTTGTAAAGTTTAGATCTAAACTTGGTTTAGAATTTGCATCCACATAAGTCCATTGACAACTGAAGTGAGGAGGAGTGTTGAGATTATAGTAACGCCTGTAGTAATCGCTAGACTCCAAGGATGTAACTTATCTCCTATCCTGATATTAATGATTAATTAATATAGCTACTCCGTAGTGTACAACTCATGTAGAACACTTGTAGGTATAATCACTATTGGTAGTAGTTACATAGTACATGCAATATGGGCATGTTGTACTCTACAACATGCTGTTTACTAGTGGTACAGTTGTGTATATTTGATCTTACCACTCTTTTACTCTATGACTTACTTTATGCATACATAGTTGTATTTCCAGTATATAAACTGTAGTAAATATGCTCTGTGGACAATAAGTCTTTCTGACTATTCTCTGTGCTCTCTACTTGTTAGCTCTCTCCACTTGGTAAGTGGTTGTCACCTCACTCGCTACGCTGTTCCTGTTTTAACACAGAGCTAGTATGTCTAGTCTCTTGCATAGGATTGATTGTTTCTGGACTAGTGTGGAGCCCCACTAGCTTATAGTGGCCTGTGTTGTTGTGCTAGTTCAACTAGTGTAACCAGTACCTTTATAGGAACAATAGGTCTTTGCCCTTGGAGGGTTTGACAGGTTATTTTGCATCATAGAAACATATAGAGATAGTTATAGATAGGTTATAGGTTGGCTCACATTGTCTTGATTGAATATTGTTACATTCATTGCTCATACGCTCCCTTGTGTTCTAGTGATTTGTAGAGGTTCAGCTAGTGTACTAGTTGGTTTCTTGTGTCGATTGTACGGATCCTTTGACAACGTTGAACTCCACTCACACAACTTGGCATATATATTTTACTCGTTCATAAGCATTTTATAAGCCTCATAACGTGTTGACATGCCAGTGATTTATCAAGTCATCATCAGGAACAAGGCCAAAATCCTGATATCAAAACACTATCAACTTCTATCTGTAGAAAGAGTTTCCTTACTTAATTAGGCAGGGGTCAGTGATGCAGTCTTTTGGTAGTCATGTTTGTCTAGACAACATTACCAGCACAGTTTCTTTCCCTCAACATCAGTGTTATAGGTGTTATGCTCTCTCAAATCTCTCATACATCTGCTCATCAATACTGTGCTCTAGTTAATGATTCAAAACAATAGTTTTAATGATTTACTTATGAGATAGTAAAAGAATTTTGACTCAACAGTAGAGATAAACAGCCAGAGTGAACATCTGGATCTTTTATGGTCTTTTGCCTCCATTGGAAGGATTTCCAACACCTCAGAAGTGCACAAAAGACCCTTTTGACAAGTAAAAAGACCATCTCATCATTTTCGGAGGGGTCCTGTCACTAATTGTTGTCAATAAGTACATAAGTTATGGCATATGAGCTGCAATTTCTTCATTTCCCCAATTCCTGCCCTTGTTCTTGCAAGATCACAACTGCTGCAGGCTTGTCACTTTATAAGTGGCCTCTTTCAGCAGCTGTTGTTTGGTCCTTGGTCACACTGTAGCATCTGGTCTTTTTTGCTAACCAGAGCTTTTCCATTCAATGCCTCAATTCTGACTCTATGTAAAACATAGTTCCTTTAGCCTGTGTGTTTGGGGTTACAACCAAGGTACCTGAGAGTTTTATTATTTTAAAAACAGACAATCTTTGTGCAGGGTAGAAACATTATTCATATACATAGCATAGTCTCAAATAGACCTTCTGGTCGTCACACACACTTACTGTATATAGATAATTTTGATGTTTAATATGAATGAGTTTTGATTTCATCATTGAAATCAGGCACACAGACATGCCAGAAGGTCTGGTGCAGTTTTACCAGGCAATCCTCCTTAGACTTGAGTCATAGTTGAGCCACACAAAAGTGCCGGTCAATGGTCGACTGGCACTTTCATCCTTCCCTCTGCAATGTCTCTCTATATTCCTCTCATTCATGTATCCAGTTATTAATCCTGAATATGATGGTTTCGATTTATTTGACCATAACCATGACCTTGAGCACCTCAAATTCCACTGACTATATGACATAGAGTCATCAGAAGATGAATCTGAAAATGACAGCAGCAATGATGATATGAATGTGCAGACTACTTAAATTAACACCACTTCAACATCAACAAGCAATGATATGGCAGTGGATCAATCACAAGATAGTCCCTTTCTTAGGAATACAAGGGTTTTAAGGAAGAGGTTGGGTGACAGACCTATGGCATTGGGTGTGAGACAGTGATATGCCTGACTCTTGATATCTTTTATTTGAACACATTATTGCACTTTTATATTCTATTATGCTACGATTGGAACTCTGAAGGACTAGTATGAGCCCTGAATAGAGAGTATTCGTGGGCGTATATACAGTTTCCATACATACAAATTTGACTTAGTTCTTCACGCAAATTTCCCAAAGTGGAGCTGCAAATTTCCTGTAAATTTTACAAAGTGATATGTACTATACATGTGTCCTGGCCCAAGAAATACCCAAGAAAAGACGTTGCGTAAGGCGTGCCAGGTGCGACTCAGCAACGTGGGAGACAACGGGCACGTCGTTATCACTCATTGTCCTCCTCGACCCCCATACCCTTCGCCAGAATCTTCGCATACCTATCCTGAGCATTTTTGTATGCTTCCAGGCTCTGCTTGCTTGTCTTTATCATCTCCGCAACCTGCTCCTTGCTTTCCTCTACCTTCTTCTCCAATGATTTGATCTGCTGGTTGAACTGAGAGGAAATGTCACTGAGGTTGCTCCCAGAGCGAGCGAGTTTTGCCTTCTTCTTGGGGGGCTCTGAGCTTGAGGTCTGGCTACTACTGGGTGTGGTGTTCTCTTCGTCAGATGAATCATCCTGATCAGATTTGACCTGGTGAGTGTTCCTTTTTCCAGGGCGAGTTTGCATAGCTTGCTGACGAATACTCATGCCTCCTGCAGTGTTCTCCGCAACAATCTACAACGACGAATTAGAGAGAGAGGTTCGGGAGGCCAGGATGGGTCAAAAGTGCGTACCTGTTTATGTGCTTCTCGCTCCTGCTCCGTTTGAGACTCACACACCTCTTTCTCCCTTCCAATCTTGTCCAGAAGAGAGGCGGTGTTGATTTTCACTCATTCGGTCATACCTCTGGTGGTGTCGAAGCTCTTCCCATCCTTAAATCAAGGGTAAGTGTCCAGACTTGTGTTAATGGACAACGACTTACTTTGTGGGCCTTTAGCATGTCGTCGACTCGCTTCCTCAATGCTGCTGCTGTCACACCCTGCATATGACCCATTGCATTCAACTTCTCACGTACACTCTCCCATCCCTTTCCCTTTTCGCCATGCCCAGCAGTATATGGATTCTTGTCGTTGACAAGTCGAACAAGTTGCTCAAGTGCCACTGGCGTCACCTTCATGTTCGGAGCCCTACCCTTTGTTGGTGCCTTATCTTTCACCGGAGTGGCGGTCTTAGGCTGGGTAGCATTCCGAGGCAGACTGCTGTTAGACGAAGCAGTTGATGGAGAAGAGGAAGGTGGTGGAAGGCTGCCACCAGAAGAGGATGGGGTTGAGAGTTGAGGTTGAGAGGGCCTAGCAGGCTGAGAGGACTCGTAGCTTGGTTGCGGAGAGTGCAGGGCCAGGTTGGAGGTATCAAATAGAGAGTTCAAGAAGTCGGCATCTGGAGAAAGGTCGAATGCGAGAGCCAGCTCCTCTCGGGAGACTGGCTGAGACATCATTTGGCCAAAGAAGTTAAGATCCATGGTGCGTTTGTTGCTTCTCTGAATGAGTTACGGTGGCCTTAAATACCTTCCAGGATGGACTTCGGCTATTGTTCCACGCGTCACTGTTCCTGTCGAATGAAGTCATTCCACCGTGAAGAAAGAGCATCTGTAGCCTGTTGGTAGGGTCCTGTATATTGCACTGCAGTGCCAGTTGCAAGGGGCACAGTACCGCCGACGTCACCCTCTCCATCATCATGCTGCTACACACATTTATTCAATCATGAAAGTACTCGTACAGAGTGGGAGGTGGACAGTTAAAGGCTACTGATACTTGGTTGGGCCGTAGACAGTTCAGAGCATTGTTCATGAGCGCTGCAAACCTGTAATATGAACCCATGGGAGACTGGTATACCTTCATCTTCCATGAAGCATTGAGAAACGGCCAGTTATTAGTGACAATACCAAAACCATGTTCCACTTCAATCCTGACTGACGACATGGCATAATTCCAGTCTAACTCCTCCCGCGTACGTTCACCAGCTCCGCTGAAGGGGCTAAGGAGCTGTCGGCTTAGCCCATAGGCTGGATCTCCGAATAACTGTAAGAATCGTTCCTCCGAGTCGATACCCTCTCAAATGGCGTATAATGTGCATGACTGGATGAGGCCGCTTTCATCCAGCAAATAGTTATTGTTGTTGCGTCCAGGAAGAGGTCCGTAAAGGTGCCCGAACATCCCGTTTGGGAGCATGACAGCCTGATACTTCAGAGCATGTATCTTCTTGTATCCGTTGTATGCGACTCGTTGATAGAATGTGGGACGACATATCTTTCGGATAGTGCAGTCTAAGAAGCCCCAAACACCAGACAAGGGGGCCCCTGCTCGATGAACTGCGTCTGCATATCGCGCAAGGTTGGCTTTGGAGAGAAGATGTTCATGGTCGAAGTCGAGAAGGTGCTTCCATCGATCATTTGCCCACATGGTAACCCAATTGACGACCTCAGAGATAGCAGACTGGCTACGACTGAACTTGGCACAAAGCTCAAACAGGTCTCCTGCACTCCGAAAGCGTGCCAGTGTGAGGCACAAAGCTTCAATAGCTGTGAAGTGGTGACCTGAACGAGTTACGACCAGTTCCGGTAAGCATATTGCTGAGACAATTGCAAAGAGTTCTTGAGCAGTTGCACTTGGTGAATCCATATGAGTAACACTTCCTCAATCCTCTACTAATCATTGAAACATACCGAAACTGCCATATGTTCTCCTCATCACTCCGTTCCAACAACCACTCTTTTGAAATCCATACACCGCCTTGTCTTGGACATGGGCTAGTCCGACCATGACTTTGGAGAAACGTGTAATGTGCAGCATATAGGGATGCTGTTGCAATGAACGTCGTCACATAGGCAGAAGATAGATGGACCGAAAAATCATTGGTGAGAGTTTGAGGTAAGGCAAGTTGAGAGAGGAAGGAAATCGCACCGAGAACTAATGCCATGGTATCTCGTGGCATAGTAGCTGAGGACAAGGTAAAAAGGAGCTGAAACGTCGTACAAAGATAGTTGTATAGAATCAGTATATACGACAAATGTCCTACAATTCTTACAACTTGTAGATTGAAAAATTCTCCGGATATACAAAGTGGAGCATGTTTTGTACGGGAAAAATTCTGTATATACGCCCACGAATACTCTCTAATAGCTAGTCAAAGTCAAGGACTTGTCAGATGCACTTATATTAGCAGGTATATGGTTACATGGTATGCCTCACATGGGTATCTGGCCACTGCTATAGCTTATATTAGTGGTTCTGTCAATGCAGACCCTTTCCTGAAAACTGTAGGGAGCTGTACTATGTTGGATCACAACTGGTACACTGTCTGTGCATGGTCTAAGACATATCAAGGGGACTATTTGCTTTTAAACACTTTTAATACTTCTTCATGACCAACCAAAGAGATGAGTGGGTTCAAGGGAACAATCCAAGTTAATGTAGAGGGCAGCTTCATCAGCAGATATAATCTGAGAGCTTATGGAAGGCACTTGCCAAGTCTAGAATTGTTGGCCATAGTTGTTCCTATTGATCAGACACAGAGGCAAAGCTGTAGAACTATGACACATATAGTTGTCATGGTACGGAGGCTGATATAGAAGGTAAACTGCTTATAGAAGTGTTCCTTGTGGACACAGAGACTGGTAAAAGATATGCCAGGTCCAGAATATGGATGACTGAGCATTCTGGTGTGTGGAGAAGTCGGAAATGACTCTCATTGGTGGAAAAGCGCCTTGGCGCAAAGAAAAGATAAATTTTACTAGGCTAAACGCCAACCCGCAGGCACAGGATTCAACTCCTGAGTCTAAAGATAGAAATTCCTATTTATTGGTCACGCATAAACAACTTATATGGACGTTGTGACTGTCATATTTCCCTGATTTGTATATTTCCTATGGACTATCTCTGTTCCTCACTTATTCTGCTTGTGTTCTGTCTGTTTTCCATCTTTTATTACATATTTCTTTACTTATATTTCTGGACAGTATATATAGGCTTGCAGTTTGTAGGTAGAAGGCTAGAGAAGATGAAGAGAGAGTGTACTGTTAGCCCATATCATTAGGTTGTATGTGGCTGTTGCTCGAATAGACCTCTTTGATCTGATAGTTGATCTGCTGGCACATGTGCATTTCAATTGGACCTCTTATATAAGTGGATCCAGTGGTGTTTCATGCTTGTTACGAGTGGACCTCTGATTAGACCTGGTTGATCTATTGACGACCTTTGCATTCGCTTCCACTTCCTTGGGACAGGCTCTAGATTGAAAGTCTAGTTGAGACCTTACTGTATACAAGAGCTTAAGTTGTGTCAAAGATAGAGTACGAATAAGTATATGAGTACTCAGACGGACACACGTAAAGTGGGAACAGCTGTATTGGGACAAACTACAGTACCTGTCAAAGATAGAGTACGAATAAGTATATGAGTACTGTAGTAAATAGTCAGTAATGTATCTATGAAGGATTTAGAATAGAACATACCTCAGATGGACACACGTAAAGTGGGAACGGCTGAGGTATGAAGGTTTTGGGTACCAAACTATATGTGAAGGGTAAAGTCTAATCAAATGAAGTACGGAACAACGGAACTACGGAGGATGAGTCAAGGGATAAAAGATGAGGGAAGGAAAAATGTTAAGTACGAAGGTGCGTAGCAACTATGATCAGAGAGGCGTCGGGTTGAACCGTCCGATGGTATCTGTAGGGATTCAATGTTTCTCCTCAACACTCCCCTGGAATCCCTACTCAGTCGTAATCCCCAGCTCTTTCACATACTTCTCCACTGCTGCACGAGACAGGGACTTGGTGAATAAGTCAGCTAGATTTTCGGCAGAGGCAACATATTTGAACTCAAGCTCCCCCTCGCGTACCATGTCTCAGATCCAAGACCAATGATAATCGAAGTGCTTGGTGCGTGCGTGGTTGTGGCTTCAGTAAGAGCCATCGCAGAAGTGTTGTCGACATTGATCTGGAAGGGGTAATTCTCTCTGAGTTCGAGTCCATTGAGGAACTTCCACATCCACACAGCCTGCTTCCCTGCGTGCACCATTGCGATACTCTCAGCTTCAGCAGTGGATAGCGCAACAACTCGCTGCTTGGATGAGCTCCACGAAACGGCAGCTCCCGCGACCTTGAAGACATATCCCATGGTTGATTTCCACGTGGGTCCCCAGTTTTCTTCTTTGACATCGGTGTGTGATGCATCAGAGTACCCGATGGGCTTGAGGCTCTCTCCTCGGCGATAAGTTAGGTGGTAATGCATGGTGGTCTTGAGGTATGCCAAGAGATGAAGGGCTGCCGACCAGTGAACGGGGCGTGGATTGTTTGCATAACGCTGCAAGAGTGCTACACTGAAAGCGATATCAGGTCTGGTCCCTTGGGTGATATGGTTAAAACTGCCGATGAGCGATGGGTAATCCTTGTCTTGCATGTAGTAGAAGTCGGCAGGGCTGATCAGTCGGGGCTGACTGTCCATGAATTCAATTCCTGGTGAAAGAGGGGTGTATTTCGGCGCACAATCCTCCATCCCAAAGTGACATAGAGTCTTCTCAATGAGTGGTCGCTGGTGTATGGATATACTCCCGTCCTCGTGGTTGATACAAACTGTCAATCCTATGACCACATCAGGCTTCCCATAGTACCTGAACTCATACCTTAATTTCAGACCATTGACCACCTCCATCCCGTTCTCCTCACTAGTGGATGCTCCCAAGACGTCGTCAGTATAAGTACCTGAGATGGTATATCCATTCTCAGTCTTCCATAGTCGCACACATGGGTCTGCCTTGATAGGAACATGTCCCAGCTCCCGATACGTGTCATCAAGCAGCCTGAACCAGTTGTTTCCGGCATCCATGGTACCATAAAGGTTGATGTTCATGAGTAGTGCCATCTCCACGCCATCCTGTAAGCTATAACGATGCTCGTAACCTGGTGGAAGTCAAAGATAATTGATGCCTTGAGGTTTTGCATTGAGGTATGCGCCAGTAAAGTCACCAGACCACAACTTGAGGCCTAGGGAGGCAGCGATTGCGACAATGAAGCAGATGGATTCGTATCAGATGACCATTGCCCATGTATTCTCATAGTGGACCCTCTTCTGCTGGGTGAAACCTTGTGCTACAAGCCTGGCTTTATGCTCTGTAATACCGCCTTCACCATCAGTCCTATGGTCATAAACCCACTTCAGACCAATCAGCCTAACCCCCTCTGGCTTTGGTACTGGCGTGAATGCCTTCCGGGTCTCCAGCTTCATCAGCTCCTTTTCCATAGCTGACCCCCACCTCTTGCTTGCCTCTGTGTAGGTGTTGGGCTTGGATCGATTCTCCAGTTCTGCAACTGGCGGTAGAGAAGCATTCAATGCATTGGCATGTTTGTCCTCTGATTCAGAGTCGAACTCGGGAAGTAATGGAGTCTCTCGGGGCGTTTTCCAGTTACTGGCCCAATCTTCTCCTTGTTTGCGTGCATTGGCTTCTTCCTCCTCGTATTCGCGTGATTCCAGGAGTCGCTGGGTAAGATTCACGGCACGTGATTATCGTCAGATGGGTTCTGCAGGTGGTACATTGACTTTTTGAGTCCTAGGTGCAGGAGGAGGTTGTGGAGTTGCTACTGGAGACTTGTTGATCGCCATCTCTGGTTGGTTTCCATTTGGGGAAGTCGATGTCGGTGGGGAAACTGGAGGTGATGTAACTGGTACTTCGGTCCTTTCAGGTTCCGAGGTTAGTTATTCAACACGTTTGACCTCAAGGAATGAATAGTCGGTGTCAATTCCATCCTCCCCCTCAACCTCGGACACCCAACTACCCTCTCCCTCGTGAAAGACAACATCCCGGGAGATAATAACTTCCTTGGACCCCACAACTTTGCACCGGTACATCCCCAGGTACTCATGTCCAACCACTTGACATTTAATACCCCTTGGGTCTAGCTTCCTGCGACCTGCTTTCTCATGGGACAAGACATACACAACATCCCCAAACGCCCGAAGATGCCCTGCATCCTGGACTTTCCCTGTCCACTCCATCTCTGGAACCTTTCCTGGGTGTCTCACCAACAGCAGGAAATTTGACACATACACTGCATTCCACATCACCTCGGCCCACCATTCAGCACCCAGTTTTGACTCAACAAGCATTGCCCTTGCTGAACCTGTGATGACACCAATTGCTCGCTCGGCCATTCCATTCATTGGAGAAGAATATACGACAGTGAACTCGTGGACAATTCCATTCTTCGCAAACCAGTCACTCCAGAGATGTGATTTGAACTCCCGTGCATTATCTGTACGAACTCGCTTCAAAGCTTGTCCAGTCTGACGCTCTCCAAGAGTTTTTATGTTGTCTAGGACACGCAAGGTGGTCTCTGCGGTACGGTCTGGAAGTCCCTCTATGAACTTCTTTGAGGTTCCTGCATCAACAATGACCATGGTGTATAGGTTCCCTCCAACAGATGTTACGCGTGCTGGCCCAAAAATGTCAATAGCGAGGAGCTTAAGAGGAGTGGTGATAACCTCTTCACTCGGGTAGAACGGGAGATGTTTCAAATTCGCCAGAATGCACACCTCACACCGCTTAGCAACCTCGAGGGGTGGCTTCTTCGCAATCTCCATGCCCTTGTTGATAGCCAAAGCAGCCTCGATTCGGTCATTGGCAAAGTGGCCGGTACGCCTGTGCCAGAGTTGGATGGTCTGAGCTGAGAATGCAACTGGTGGAATAGGGGTGATGAATGAACCATGGATGATGTACAGGTTCGACTCAGTGAGTGTGCCCTCAAACGTGTCAACCCCACTTGAATCGGAGAATACTAACTTTCCCTTCCCAAGTTTCATAGACCATCCACGACGGTCAAGCAAACCCAACAAAATCAGGTTGCATGCAATCTCCGGTGCATGAAGCGCCTCGCGGAATGTTAGTGTATGGGCGGCTCCCTTGTACACCACTTGGACCTCGACATTGCCCTGGCCAACAATAGGAAAACTGACCCCTTGTTTCGATGAAGATCCAATACTCTCGTGTCCCAGCGTTTCATACGTCTTGAATACACCTCTGGAGTTGAAGAAGTGACGGGAAGCGCCACTATCTCCGATTGTACGTGAGGCGGACTTCGGGTTGCTTGCAGATGGAGTAATTGCAACCAGGACTTTGGCGCTCATCGTGTACACTCGTCCAGACACCACTGGTCCAGTTGGGGTAGATGACGTGGTCGCCAGATTTGCGTCGGCAATCGGTGTGTCTTTCTTGCCTTTCCACCAAGGCGGGTATTGACCCTGTTTTCCACCACCCAACTTCCAGCAGTTGTCGATAGTGTGACCCTTTCCGTTGCAGTTGGGGTTTGAGCACTTGAGGTCTGGGTTGTTTGGACCCTTATGGACAGGACCTTTTGCAAGGAGAGCGCGTAGCTGGGTAACTTCAGCTTCAAGCGCGGAGACGTGGTCGACTGGAGCAGGGGCGTGGGATGAAGTATTCCCAGTGCGGTGGAGCCAATATTCTTGGAGTTGAGTAACGATCATATTGAAGCTCTTCTCCATCATGAGGGATCCAGTGATTACCAGCCATTCAGGAGTTCAAGGCAAGGAATCAAGGAAGATGGTACAGAACTGTTCATCGGAGATGACAGCACCAGCGTCAACGACTGCCTTCCAGAGTAGCCTCATCTTTTCCACATATCCTCCATCCCCAGTGAATTTGCCTTCAACATATTGGCAGGTGCGTAGGTCATCCTCCTTCCTCTGCCTTGCCAGGATGCTAACCGCGAGGAACTCCTTCTCCATATAGGTCCATAGCTCGTGTGATGTTTTCCCCAAGGGGATCCCAAGACCAGTGGGATTTTTGATGTTGTTCCAGATGGTCAGGTACGCGACCGATTCGCGGAGGTTGTACTCCAGGGAGCTCGGAAACAGGTCATTGATAGCAGTTGGGGCAGTTGGAGTATAAGGAAGAGGTGATGGGTATCCATGAGGAGCGGGTACCTGAACCTTTCCAGTCCAGTATAGGTCAAGACCTTTTATGTGTCCCATAGGGATCATGATGTCCTTCCATGTAACATAGTTCTCACCATCAAAGTGTTGTTCTTCGGGAAGGGTCTGAATAGTTGTATAATTCGAAGGCATAGAGTTCGACATGGTGCCTGGTGTATAGCACGATAGTAAGATGCCAAAATAGGATGAGCCGTAGTTTCGATAATGGTAATGATGTGTCCGTGATTATCCATTTGCAGTGTTTAGAGCGCGGGGCCCATAACCTGTCAAAGATAGAGTACAAATAAGTATATGAGTACTCAGACGGACACACGTAAAGTGGGAACGGCTGTATTGGGACAAACTACAGTACCTGTCAAAGATAGAGTACGAATAAGTATATGAGTACTGTAGTAAATAGTCAGTAATGTATCTATGAAGGATTTAGAATAAGTATATGAGTACTGTAGTAAATAGTCAGCAATGTATCTATGAAGGATTTAGAATAGAACATACCTCAGATGGACACACGTAAAGTGGGAACGGCTGAGGTATGAAGGTTTTGGGTACCAAACTATATGTGAAGGGTAAAGTCTAATCAAATGAAGTACGGAACAACGGAACTACGGAGGATGAGTCAAGGGATAAAAGATGAGGGAAGGAAAAATGTTAAGTACGAAGGTGCGTAGCAACTATGATCGGAGAGGCGTCGGGTTGAACCGTCCGATGGTATCTGTAGGGATTCAATGTTTCTCCTCAACAAGTTGTATTGGCAGAGAGAATCAAGTATCTGGCTTGTGATCTGTAGCTCTAAGCATTGGTTGCATTGTGTTTCTGTGTAGAGATTAGACCTCGGACTAGCTTTTATAAGCTTCAGTGACGTAGAGAGGCCCAGATTGACCATTTGGAGAGTCAGTTGTATTTCTGCTTGTGCACAGTTCATTGATTTGATTCTATCAGGATCAGTACACTTGAGGCAGTATTGGTTGAACTTGAGGTCGCTACCTATAGCACTTGGGACTGTTTTCTACCCTATTATAAGCATTCGTAACCTCTAGTTGCCCCTAATATAAGGTGTATCTCAATTTCTTTTGAAGTAACAAAGAGCGTATCATCACTCTCAGATCTATAGTTTGTGTACTATTCTAAGTACAGCAACTCTGATCATGTCGAACCACACTTGCACAACTAGTCACCACTAGTGTGCTGCTGTTCATAACCAGCATCTATTGAATCTTTGTATTTGTGGTCTATTACTAGGCTTCTGCTGTGTCCTACAGTTCTATTAGTGACCTAAAGTCGCAGAGCCCACCACTTATACTTAGGTTGTTTGTGATGCATTACTGTATTCCATGTTTCCCAACTCAAACCCTTTGTCCCATCCAAAATACACAATTGCACTCTACCTCCTCCGCCTCTGATCGAGATTGACAATGAAGGTGACCTGCACTACAAAGTTGCTGAGATTTTAGACTCGAAGTTGGACAGAAGGTATAAGTGTTGCCTCCGGTATCTTGTATGATGGGCAGACTACAAAGGTACTGACGAAGAATTCAAATGGATCTCTGCTGAAGACCTTGACCCGGGTGAAGCCATCAACAACTTCCACTCCAAGCCCAGCAATTTTACAAAGCCGGGTCTGCTCAAACAACACGTCCCTATCCTTCAAGCCCTCTTCAGCTATGTAACAGCTGTAAGCTCTTCTTGATTTCTTGATTGTTCATTATACTATACCCTCACATAAGTATTTATTTCTATTCTTATTCTCTCACATTTGTTTGGACAAAGATACTTGTAGATTTTGTATGTACAATACTGCCTATGATGTGCTACAAGAAGGACAAGAAAGGATGGCCGGTGTTCGCACAAGCTACTGTGCCCTCTTTCCCTTCTGGCTCTGAGTTCTCCTCAGCTGAGGCATTTTCTCTTCCTCACTTTCTTCTTCGTCTTCCTCTTCACTCTCTTCCTCTTCACTGTCTTCTTCCTCGCTTTCTTCAGCCTTTTCCTTTCCTTTACCCTTTCCCTTATCCTCCAGCTCCTCTTTGAACAAAGCCGCTGCTGCATTTTCCTTCTCCTTCTCCTGCAACTTCTTGGCCGTCTCTTTGTCGGCCTTGATATCTGCCAACCACTTCTTTACTTGCTTATCGTCCACCTCCTCATACACAATCCTAAACTGCTTCTACACTAGCAGTTGTATGTCTCTCCTCATACGAGACCACCAACTGATTGTTCTCCTTCTCCACTGCCTGACGCTTTGCCATCCAATCCTTCATCGGCTCCCTGGCTCCGTGTTCAGGCAGGTCAATCAGTGTTGGCTCTTCAACAGGCAGAGGAAGGGCTAACGGTCAAAAAGGGGTGCAGAGAGCCTTCAAGACATAGTTTTCCTTAAATGTGCGGAGGTGCCAAGGATATTGTCAGCCTTCGAGATCGAGCGGAAGGGGGATGAGTTTTTCATAGTCTTTGACTGAGGTGAATTCCGAGTATTTATCCAGCACATACTTATGGGGGAGAAATTGCATCCAGAATGGCTGATAAAAGTCATAGGCCAGAATGACGAAACAAAGGAAATTACCCCACAGGATGGAGAAATTAATCAGGAAAATGGAACAGAGCAGACATTGGCACACAAGGAGAACAAGACAGATACAGAAAGTCTTGAACCATTGCAGATCACACTCGTTGAGGGGGAGTACAAAAACTCAATCAACAACAATTCAGAACAAGTTGCCAAGATGGATCTCAATGCAGGAAATAGCTCAAAGAAGGAAGAACAAGTTGGACCTAATCAACTTGAAAACGTCAAACCAACAGGAGAATATTTAGGAATGGTCAAAGAAGCGGAAGTGGAACCACCATATCACCAATACTACCACCAACAGAAGATTAAACACCAAGATCAGCAGAACACAGAACATCGCCACCAGATCACACATAGAAATCACCAAACAGAACACGCATACAAAGAATTAGAGTCAAACCCCAGATAATTCCATGATCCAAGGTTTGAGAGGGAGTATTGGAATTCTAAATTTAGATATTACTAGACAAGTCATTTTCACTTTATTCCACCTATGCTACAGTTACTAAGAAAGCAGATATACATAGAGCAGTTGCTTTGACCCGCTTGTACCACCATTTACTGACAGTTACTGACACTGACTGTGCAGTTATTTCTAGTTCACTTAGTATCTATTCTCGTACCTTTAGGATTATCTTTTACCCTCTACTCTTGTATAAAAGCTAGACAGAAAACCCTACATACAAAAAATTTGAATCACATAGACTTGGTTTACACTTTCATCTCAAGCCCTCTGGTCATCAGCTATTGTTTATTCATGCTATCTGTGCTATCACTGCTAACAGAGTTCAATCTAAAACTCTGACATGTCATTTAGAAGTTAGTGGAACATAGAATTTATCATAGCTCATACCTTTGCCAACTTGGTGTCCCAAGTGTCTCCATTCACTGCAACTGCTTGAATACTGAGCTTGGTGAAACATTCAGCCTGTAAATATGATGAGACTATGAAAGTAAAAATACCAGCAGAAAGATATACCTGTTCACTTTGTAGTATTTTTAATGGTGATATAATAATTGCAATTTTGTTTTGGTTACAAGGTAGAAGAAGGGGAATGGTGAAGGGAACTGTCTTTCTGGAGCCAGTTCCTGCTATCACCAGGCAATCTTGCTTTAAAAAAAGTGCCTCAGCAACATCAAGCTGCTATTGATGTGCAGTATGTCCACTTTGTGCTTGATACAACTCTAAAAGTTCATTCTGGGTAGTCTCCAAGTTATAGCCTATGTTCTGAACAACATCCTCATGAGCACGTTGGAGGAGCTGCTGAGAGCACCAGGCTAAATGGTCATGCCATGATTGATTGGTGCCATGGAACATTCAGTCAACCAAATTGGAGATAGAAGTGAGACAATAGTGAAAAGCAAAATTTGCCATTACCATAGCAGCACTTGGGTTATCTTATCTGTCATACTCAGGCCTAAGGGAGGGATACCCAGTAAAACTGCACCAGACCTTCTGGTGTGTCCATGCACTTCAATGACAAAAATTTTATGCCTTTCATTAAACACAAGAAATTATCTATATATAGTAACAGCATGACTGTCTGTTCAAGACTACACATAGCACAACATCCATCAGTTGTACTCAACACATCCTGAACAATAGCATCAGGAAATATCCCTTCACCATGTATCATCAACTTGAGCTGCAGACCAAAATCAAAAACCAACCACTGATTTGAACAGAATCTAGAATTGCTTATAGTCAAATTAGGAGGCATCCCCATAGGATATTGGGTAAAGTTTTCCAGCAGAACCTGTACAGATCCACCTTCAAAAGCTCAAGTTGTTAGCTTGCTGCCAGTCAAACCAGACTTTGTCAACCATCTGTATGGGATTCTATAAGTGACACTGGAGGAGAGATTACAATTGACTTGCAGCATGATGCATCCAGAACATCAGCTCTAGTACACAAAAAAGCCTCAATTCAGATGGGCCATCTTCAAAGGTGAGTAAGGTTACTCGCCTTTAGCAGAGAACATAGGGCTCCCATTGACACAATCCAAAGGAGCATTTTTGGGACATTGTCCTGCTAGGTCTCTGTGTTCAAGTACGTCAATATACACAGAACACATACA
>JAYKXP010000167.1:0-91484 GCA_037176845.1 Paramarasmius palmivorus
GTGTATCAGCGGGAGGTCAGATATGTCAAGACACCTCCTGGAGTTCGCACATTTGCAATCCAAGCTATGCAGAATCTTTACGACGCCCATGATAACATTATTGCTGCACGTGTCAATCAGGCCCATCATGTTAACAAGAAGTGCAAGAATGAACCCGAATACAAGGAAGGAGACAAAGTTTACCTTTCAACTGAGCATCTCAACATGCCAAAGGACTGTACGACAAGATTATGTCCCAAGTTCATCGGACCCTACAAGATCATCAAAATGTACCCGGGATATTCAACCTATAAATTGGAACTGCCACCAGACTTGGAAAAACACCGTATACTGCCTGTTTTCCATGCGAAATTGTTGTGCCCATATGAAGAAAACAATGCAATTTTATTCCCCAACCGATCAAAAGCTGAGCTATATGACTTTGGCACACCCACCGATGCTGAATTTTTTGTCGACTCACTTGAAGGCCACGAATGGAGGAAAAATGGAATTTATTTTGCAATCAGATGGACTCTTGGCGATCTGACCTGGCAGCCGTATGCAGATGTTAAAGATCTACGTGCACTAGATGAATATGTGGTGTCAAACACTGGAAGGACCTACCAAAACACGAGGATTCCAGCAAGCAAAAGTGTTCAAAACGCATATAAACTGTACAAACTCTCAAGTTCACTTCTCAAGCCTCTTTCCTCAATATTTATTTGCCTCCTCATGTTCACTCGAAACTCTTCAACCAAGTCTCGCCAGGGAGGGCCCAGTATTATTTCAAATTCAAATTCTTTGCACCTTGATGCCGACGTCACAATGTCCCAGCCTACAACCTTATTGTATAATGAATTGGATGCCATAAAATGCAACCTCAGAAATGTCCAAGAACATCACAACTAGAAGATCTCAATCATCGTATTGGCCGTACCGGAGAGCTGTACTGTCTATTATTCTCATATCATAATTCCCGTCCTTGTTCACGTTCATGTTCCCCAGTCCGTCACTCATCCCATTCACATTTATCATTCCGTCCCCGTCATCCATCTCCACCTCGTTGTACCTCTCCATATCATCATCACAATCCATCTCCAACCCCTCACTGTCACAGTCCCTCTCCAGCTCATACCAAAGCCCCAATCCCCAAGAAACCTACGATCTCTGAGAACCACGTCCCAAAGATCCACATGCTACCTCCACCATCTACTACACTTCACAAGTACCCAGTTAGTGTGTCAGTGATCAATGTGGACAGCATGTTATGTACTGCTCAGAGTGCTGGTAAATGGGTAGAACACAAATCAGTTCGGAACCTTTACCTTGTCGGAAGGGTGTATCAACATCTCAATGCTCCCATACCTGACACATGCAACCATATTATCTTGTCCAGATATCAACACTCTACCTGGATACACAATACCTCTCAAACTCATGAACAGCTGTTCATGAATGATGAGCACATCACATTTGCATGGTCCTTTGAGGACGCCCCTTCCATTCCCAAGACTACCTTCCTTGATCCACCCGCATCTCAGGCCGCATGGCTTACCCTATACTCTAATCCCACTCAATTCCCGGGTATAGCCATTGCCACTGATCTGTCTGTTGATCTTACTACCATTCCTGGACACGATTTTTACCAACAGCTCCGCCCTTGTAGCGTTACTGAAACGGGATACTGCACGTCTTTGGAACATCGTCATCACTTCCTGTACATGATGGTGTACCTCCTCTCGCAAGTCGCCCTCTATGAACAACTCGTATTGCATTACAAAGTCACCATCAATTCCTCAGTCAGTCACACACAGACACAGCCATTTGATGGTAACTTGGCTCCGCATATCAGCCTCGAAGAGTTGGTCAATGGAATGGCACAGCGTGGAGTTACCTTCGCAATGGCACATGACGTGCATGCATGGGCGATCAGCTGCCTGAACGACCTCTTCATATTGTATCCTGAGATGGAACCACAACTTCAGGCTCTTCTCCCCACAGTATCAGAGTGACTACATGTCTTCGGCACTCCCCCATCATCTATACCTCATGATGACCAGATTTGGAATCCACCATCATGCTGGAACATCCCTGCACTCTTTGCAGATCGCGAACTATGGATCATTTGAGCTGGACAACTGTCTCGTGGGACATTCCACCCAATGAACTCCCAAGAACACGTTTGGGCTATTTACCATTCGTTGGATGATAGAAGGGGTCTTAGTGGATCAATACACGCACCAGGAGCCTCGTCCGAATTACCCGACGAAGACATCTTTCCTCCTGATGCCAATGCTGGTACCGACTTCGAAAATATGTTGACCACGCTGTCTGCAGGCAACAATGGTTAGCCACGAGTCATGGAGATACACGCGCTATACACAACATGCTGAATTCACGAGGACTTTTGATTTTGATTCTATTACACCTGCCATATCACCCTTACATACATATTCCACATCATACATACTACTCTCACTCATCTCCACTCTCCTACATATCTTTCTTTTAATCTTCACCCAGTACTTACTCAAATCGACCGTTGGTGATTTCGCTGGGGAGGATGTAGTGCGTCTAATTACCGTACATCTTATCTCTTATCTGTTTACCTATGTTTACTTACCTGTTACCTATAAATCCACGGTGATGTGGCTTAGTTACATCTTGTCTTTACTCTTACTCTACTCGATACACAATCTGAAAGGTTGTCGTGTTCACATTGGCCATAGGGCCTTTCTCAATACTCAAGTAGTCGAGTATCTCCATCTTACAATGATACTGCCATGTTGTTTGGGCCCAGGAGGAAATTGAGCGCATGAACATTGAAGGCTGACAACTTCACACAGCCATCGTTGACGAGGACCATCATCTTTCAGCTGTCCTGAAGTCGCAGGAGGGAGAGCCATTATATGAAGCAGTACTCAACCATGCCAAGCATTGTCAAGCTGCCAATCAAATTTTGCTGACATGTATCTGAGACATTCATGGACTTGAGGGATTCACAGGCATTACAGGCATTACAGCTCCAGGATGTGTAAGTCTTTCAAAATATTCTACTTTGATCATCTCTTAAACAACATTTCAGACCATGGCACAGAGGCAGTATGTATGCCTCTGCCTTCACGATTGTCATCCAATGCCCACGAGAAGATGATGCTACATTTATTCGGAATGCTCTGAAGCCATGGGTTGATCGTATCACTCTGCTCCCAAGTCTTCAAAATAATGCAGTGGTCCAGGAACAAGACATACAACCATTTACATCCTATTAGTTGCTGCAGTGAGTCCACACAAGATCTCAAAGATGTTCTATGTCAATTTCAAGATTACATCACCATGAAGACTCAAGTTTGTCTCATCAATTGGCCTACCCCCATGTTTTGTTCACTGAGCGACATGACCACCACCATAGAAGTTGAGACAGTGATGAATGCCTTCCAATCAGGTACCACAAAATTCTATCAGATGACACTCAATGAATACACCAAGTGGAAGGCCGATTACCTCACATTGAGGAACTCATCAAGTCCTGAGCTGAGTGGTAGTAGTGACGCTGTGGCTCAGAGTTCAAATGATGACCTACCACCTTCATCTCCTACTCCTTCTGCAGAACATGAGGCAGCATCTCAGCAGGAGCTCCTCCATCTCCCCTGACACTGCCTCTACAACCACCTACCTCTCAAAGCACATTCGTCAATACTATGGCTATCACTTCAGCAGATGGATCAACAGTCCAAGTCGTCAGTGGGAAGAGGCACACTCGCAAGGACAAGGGCCAGCCCCTCAAGAAAAAAACTGGTATGTTGACTCATGTTCATTTTAATCATGCCTACCTATGTACTCAAACATTCTTTCTGTACTAGGGGGTGAAGATAATGCAGGCACAGCTGGAGCAACATAGATAGTTTACAAGTATTCATTATCTATTCAAAGTGTTGAATATAAAGTGTTACCAACAAGATTATGATGTGTCTCTACACCTTCAGACCGACATCAGAACGTCAGGCAGTATACGTGATTAATAAGAGATGGCGGATGCAGCATGATGAAGATGGGACGCCTTGCCAAAGGGACTTGCAAACATCAACTCAGAAATGATGGGCTTGAGACTGATTCCTGAAAAGAGAAATCAAGAAATGTTGGTGGAAATATTGCCAGGTCGTAGCACCAACCAAGTTCTAGGGCTGTAGCCCTGGTGCAACCTGGGGTGCATACCTGGCTACTAACCCGGAGAGTTTGTGATGTTGAGGTGCCTTAGAGGCCGAAATACTACACTCAGGAGTTTACTCTAATAAGGGGTATTTGGTGGTTGCCTGAAGTGTCTGTGTCCCATCAGATCTGTGAACATATTGAATGACATACATCTTTGTTATCATGCAAAGGTGCTGTATATCCCTTACACGTGAAAAGGTTGATGCCATATTCTCCAACTTGTTTGCACACCTTGCCAGTATTCCTGAGCTCTTTGAACAGATCTGGATGCAATAGTTTCTTTACTTCTAGTTGGTACATTGACAACTGTAAAATCTGTATAATTTCTAAGACAATCTGCAGATTTGTTCAAATTACCTTGGCATGCTTGAATAAAATCTCTATCTCTTCAACAGTATCGGCTTCTATTCTGGCATAATAGACATATTCATCAGCCTTTCTACCACCAGATGCGACATGTGCTCTGAAACAATGCATCAATCTCAAGTTCCACCAGTCCTTGCCAAAACCACAACAGACTGACTTTACACCACTTTCCAAGGCAATCATGGAAGCAATTTCCTCCAACACTTCTGGTGTAAACACACCAAAAGCCATGAAATCAACCTATGTCTAGGTCAACAACATGAAGGGTGGTTTAGATGCATACTAATGGTCCACCTTTGTATTCTTGTATGTAGAACACCTGCTGCTTGCACTCCTTCAGGGTCTCCTCATGGGGCATGAGGCAAGATAAACCAAGCTCCGCAGTAGTATAGATTGTGGTAGGATTCTTGCATCCTCCATCCTAAGGATTAAGTAAATAATTAAAGCCACAAATTGCCCAGGCCAGTTGTTAGATTTTACAAACCTGCCTTAGCTTCATGTGTTTATCTTTTGGAGTGTTACTAACCCCCACATGTTCATATCTCTCTCATATGTTTGGGTCCCTGTTCAAAGGCATAATCACCTCTCTGCAGCATTTCCTGTTAGAATCTATATCAAAGTATTACCAGTTATAACTGATCAATAACAATGACTAGAACTCAATGCAATTGACTGTGATCACCCAAAAGTGTTGATAATAGTAACTTTTGTATTGAAAATGTGTTTCAAGTGTCAACTCTCTGTGACATGTAAGTAATTACTGTTTGTTTGTACCTATTGTGACGCGGATCGCTCGAGGCGTTAAACACCGTCCACTAATGCGAAAATACGCGGTTTACATACTCCTACATGCCCATACACCATAGGTAGGTTCAATAAGTAAAGTAAAAGATAAATAAACATGAATGCAAGTGTATGTGCAGTAGAACAAGCATAATTAGAGTGCCAGAGCAGACTTTGTATATTTTGTTGGACTTAGTGTTGAAGAAGTGTTTCATCAACTTCATCACTTCATTCAACACCGCCCCCTGATGACACACTTCTTCAATCATGGAAGTGTATCATCATCATTTCCTCCTCTCTTCTGTCCATCACAGCCCCCTGATGACACACTTCCTCAATCTCCTTCATCCTTCCTCCCCTCTAGGTCTGTCAGAGCACTAATCCCATTCCTTTCCTAAATTCCTCCACCTTTGGTCTTCCCAAGGCCTTGGTGACCATGTCAGCTGCATTCTCATCTGTAGGCAGGTACTCTGGCACTATCATTCCTTCAACTACTTTGTCCCTCAACCAGAAATAATGTTGGTCCAAGTGCTTCATCCTTCTATGATGCTCTGGCTTCTTAGCTACTTTAATTGTTGACTGATTGTCTAGAAGCAACTTGGCTGGTTGAGGTCCATGATAGCCCATTTCCTCAACCAAGTTCAGCATAGCTTTGATCTCCTTGCCTGCTGCAACTGCTGCAATGTATTCTGCCTCTGTAGATGACAGCGTGACCACTGGTTGTAGTTTACTGCTCCAGCTTACTGCTGCTGACCCTAGTTTCACAAAGTACCCAGTGGTTGACCTCCCATTGTCCTTGTTGCCACCAAAGTCTGAGTCACAGTATGTGACAAACAGATCATTGTATGATGAATCAGGGCCATATTCAAGCTTCATATCCATGGTGCCCTTCAAGTATCTAAAGACATGCTTCACTGCTTTCCAATGTTCCATTCCAGGATTGAGTTGAATCGTGCAAGTACTCCTGCAGCATATGCAATGTCTGGCCGTGTCATGGTAGCAAGGTATAGTAGGGAGCCAACAGCACTGATGTAAGGGATATCTGCCATCTCATTTGCTTCCTCCTCAGTTTGTGGACTCTGTGCTTTTGAAAGTGCAAGACTTGGGGTCATTGGTGTAGTGACTGGTTTGCATTCTGACATGCCAAACTCTTCTAGCTTGTTGATGACATATTGGCATTGGCTGAGATACAGCCCATGCTCTGCTCTGTTTCTTGTCACTTCAATTCCTAGCAGGTATGATGTTGCCCCCAAGTCTCACAGCTTGAAATGAGTAGCCAACTCTGCCACCATTCCATCTAATATGTCCTCTGGCTTGGAAGCAAATGTGATATCATCCACAAACACTGGTACAATAACTTTCACATCATCTCTCACATAGATGTATACTGATGGGTCAGAGCATAGCTTCCTGAAGCCAGCACAAATGAGCACACTACCCAGCTTCTCACCCCAAAGACGTGGTGCTTGCTTTAACCCATACAGGGACTTGTTCAGCCTGCAGACTATTCTGGGACCTCCTTGCTTGAAACCCTCTGGTTGCTTCATGTAGATTTCTGTGTCTATATCACTGTTTATGAATGCATGTGATATGTCAACTGAACGTAGGTGCATGTCTTCTATTGCAGCAAGGGCCAACACAATTCTGAGTGTGTTCTGTTGCATGGTAGAGGCAAAGGTCTCAGAATAGTCAAATCCAGGTCTTTGGCTGAATCCTTTAGCTACAAGCCTTGCTTTGAAGCGTTCAACAGATCCATCCTTCTTGTGCTTAATCCTATACACCCATTTAGAGCCAATTGCTTTCTTTCCTTGTGGAAGTTCAACTAGAGACCATGTGTTGTTTGACAGATGAGCAGCCATTTCTTCCAACATTGCATCATGCCATTTCTCAGCATGTGGGCTTGTAACAGCCTCTTTATATGTACTTGGCTCAGCTTCAGCCAGGGCATTGTTAGCCTCTTCATCAAAGTCATCCTCCTCTTCCTCTTCATCTGTAGTATCATCTCTAATGGCTTGCTTTGGCTCTCTATAAACTTTCCACCATTCTCCAGGAGGTCGTCTAATCCTCTGAGTGAGTTCTTCTTTCAGCAATTGGTCTCTCATCTGCTGGAGGCTCAAGGTGGATCTCTTCCTCTTCCTGATTCTCTTGTTGCTGATCCTCTTCCTCTCTATCCTCCTGAGCTCTTCTATCATCATTTTGCGGGGCAGGGATGTGTTCCTGGGGTGCATCTTCCAAGTTCTGTTCTTCTGCTAGTGGTTGAATAGGTGTAACTAGTGGACCTGGTATAGTATCTCCATCATCACTTGAGTTGTTGTTCTGATCCATGTCTGGCAAGACTGGTACTGATGTAGATGGTGATATAGATGATGGTGTAGACTGTAAATGAGTTTGAACTGAAAGCAATTTCCCAGCTGTTCTATATGTGTAACGTTCATCAAACTCTGCCCTTTCACTGATCGCCACTTTCTTTGTCTCTGGATTCCAGAACTTCCACCCTTTAACACCATCAGGATATCCAATAAAGATGCACTTTTCCATATGTGATCCCAGGGGTGCCCTTTTATCCTTTTGCACCAGCACATAGGCAACACATCCCCATACTCTCAGATGATCCACTCTTGGCTTTTTCTTGTACCACAACTCAAATGGAGTTGCATTTGGTACAGCAGATGTAGGGGTACGGTTCCACACATGAACAAGTGCAGCCAGGCATTCAGCCCAAAACATCTTTGGAAGACCAGACTCTTTCAGCATTGCAGTCATCCTTTCATCCATGATTCCATTTGCACGCTCTGCAACTCCATTCTGTTGGAGGCAGTTTCTGACTGTGTATTGGGTTTCAATTCCACATTGCTCTAGAAATCCCAGAAACTCCTTTGACATATATTCACTGCCCTTGTCACATCTGAACACTTTGATTTTACACTCCAACAAGTTCTCAGCCCATGCCTTGAACTGTTTAAATGCTTGGAATGCATCACTTTTTCTCTTCAAAGGTAGAACTGCTCTAAACCTTGAATGGTCATCAATAAATGTGATCCAGTATTTGTTCCCACTAGGAGATGTGACACCAACATAATGGAGATCAGAATGGATGAGCTCTAGCACATGTGTAGCTCTAGATGTTGATGAAGGAAAAGGATTTGTGCGCATTTTACCAGCTAAGCATGGCTCACATATAGGATCTGGCTTTGCATTAGAGTCTAGCCTAAGGCCCTCAACCAACTTCTCCTTCAGCAGCTTTGAAATATCACCATAGTTCAAGTGACTGAAGCACTTATGCCACAGCTCAAGGTCAAGAGGCAGAGTTGATACCAAAGAAGCACTTTCCATTATATCTACAGTAGAACCATTCAAATATCCAACATTGTTATCATTTATATGTGCAGTGAAAAGAACTGGTCCATTTATATCAAACTGTATTGTACTTTGCCAAATATGTATGTGAAAGTTGTGTTTCTTTGTCAAATGAAGAACAGCTAACAAATTGTTTTTGAGTGCAGGTACATGTAGTACTCTACTGAATTCTATATCTCTACTTTGATGACCATCTATCATAGGTCTAAACAGAACAGTGCCCATGCCCTCTGAATAAATAACTCTATCATCTGCCAATTTTATAGGAACTCTATATGGTTTGTAGTTGTGAATCCAGCTACGATGTGGTGTCATATGAGAAGTGGCGCCTGTGTCTGTATTCCATTTATAATTATCAGAGATTGTATCCATTTCAGAATCAGTAAAAGCACTTGCACTGCTGGCTTAGTGTTGAAGAAGTGTTTCATCAACTTCATCACTTCATTCAACATTTCCTAGTCTCATCCATCAGAGATCCACAGGTACTACATAGTACCAGGTTATGCCAATGGGTTCCTCAACACTGCTCTCAAATATGTTTGCAGAAGCTCACATGAGCACAACAATATTCGATGGTGTAGTCAAGAACAGAACAAAGAGTGGATGGAATGTCATGAAGTACATATAGCAAGCTACCAGATTTGGGATCAACCATAGACCTTAGATTGTAGATCTCTTGGACAAACATTCAATAGACTTGCTTTGGTTTGACACATTGGACCTGTAGATGGCAAAAATGACATTGGCCAAAATGATGTAGAGGTACTCACAATATAACCATGAGAGTTCAGGCCCCAAAACAGCTGACAATACCAATCTATCTTGAAATTATCCTTGCTCAGTGTGAAGTAGACAAACACTGGGTTACTTGACTGAGGGATTTTGTCTGGAAACTGATACAGAGTGGCAAGGAGACTAGTTAGCTCATGAAAGCCTCCCTGTTCCAAGAGTTAGTTAGTCAATCTGCAGTGAAGCATCTGATCTCACTGATGGCACTCTCTAGTATTGTTCTTCTCCCAAAGACTCTACAGCTTCATCACTCCATTCCTTGGGTGCCCAATGGTCAATTACACTAGCCAAAGTTTTTGTGAATGCATGGAGCCTAATAAAGATGGGTATGTTCAGTAACCCTTTCTCAAATTAGAATGAAGGATTGACAACTCAAGAAAGCATCTGAGCTAAGCCAGAATTCTGTATGGGAAACAACAGTGAAGAGAATCAATGAGAGGTAGGCCATAATAGATTACCTTCTGTGCCAAGGAGAAAGGTCCAGTATGATACTGTGACGGTGGTACTTTCTTTAGCACTTGAATAGTGTTTGCCAAAAGAGATTGGGGCTCTTGAAATGATGGACTGAAAAGGTCCTTTTCTTTTTCTCCTTTAGGAACCACAGGCTTTTGGTAGATAACAGTACACAATAAGGTTTCCCAGTGTTGACACTCTCCCAACTCCAAGTCCAAAGGCACCTGTCACAAGAGATCCAAATGCGATGGACATAGATGCTATGAAGAAAAAGGGCTTGTGCTTTAGTTGTAAAAAGTTAGGACACTGTTTCTTTGAATGTCCTGAACCAAAAGAATCAAAACTGGCTAGCTTTATCCAAGAAGTGAACAAGAAAGGAATGACAAGAGATAAAGCCAAGAGACTCATAGAGCTCTTGATGAAGTTAAAAGAACAGGATTTTTGATGGTCTTGAGAGTAAGTACTGACTCTCAGGAGGCTAATGGATAGATTTAATCTTCATTTGTAAATTATAATGTAGTCAATCAGGAATTGAACAACATTTTTGAAAAGATTAAATCAGGTGCCTGGTTTGCAGGCAAAAGATAAATCCTGTGGACAACTGAATGGTATGCCTAGAGACTGAGAGACCCAAAGTCAGGGATGTCCCTTTTCAAACAACTGGTCCATGATCATAGACAACAGGAATGAAGTATTAAGGGAAATTAATTGGCTAAATGACATCAATGCTGTTGATATGCCTTTTATTCAAACACATTATTGCACTTTTATATTCTATTATGCTATGATTGGGACTCTGAAGGACTAGTATGAGCCCTGAATAGCTAGTCAAAGTCAACAACTTGTCAGACACACTTATATTAGCAGGTATATAGTTACATGGTCTGCCTCACATGGGTATCTGGCCACTGCTATAGCTTAGATTAGTGGTTCTGTCAATGCAGACCCTTTTCTAAAAACTGTAGGGAGCTGTACTATGTAGGTTCATGACTGGTTCACTGTCTGTTCATATTCTGCTTGTGTCCTGCCTGTTTTTCATCTTTTATTACATATTTCTTTACTTATATTTCTGGACAGTATATTTTCGCATTAGTGGACGGTGTTTTAACGCCTCGAGCGTTCCGCATCACAACAGGTACAAACAAACAGTAATTACTTACATGTCACAGAGAGTTGACACTTGAAACACATTTTCAATACAAAAGTTACTATTATCAACACTTTTGGGTGATCACAGTCAATTGCATTGAGTTCTAGTCATTGTTATTGATCAGTTTGATTGGTAATACTTTGATATAGATTCTAACAGTATCCTGCATCAACAATAAATCATTGAGACAAGAACAACATCTATAGGTCTTACATTATGTATCTCTATCAAGGGCACATTGGGGCAAAGGTAGGCCTAGAAATAGAGATCAAATGATGGCTATGATCAACCTGTAAGTATTTGGAGATCTCAGGATACATGTCTCATAGAACCCACAAAGGGTCCCCATCTGACTTGTATTGGACCAATGTGATGTTGATGAATGTAATGGAGGACATATTGCTGTCCTGTTGTACAAAACAAGGAGTTGCAGTGCTGGTTGCTCAACAATGTGTTTGACAGTAGTCTACTTTACAGAGAAGAATAAAGGACTTGTTCTGTTATTTGGTAGAGATTTCTTGATTTACCTATGCTTTGTATTGATGACCCTTCTCATCTTGCATGGCTGTTTTGCTTGATGCTTTGATTTTTTGTACATTGTGCATTTGTTCCATTGGACTATGCAAATCTCCTATTGTTATCAGTACTAACAAGAAGTGCATGACCTAAGCATGGGAAAAAGCATTCTTTTCTTAGAACTTACCACTTGCATTTCATCCTCCTGCCTGACCATCATGATCCAGCAATCACCCAATAAAGCAATTTGACATATTGCCATCTTTCTTTGCAAACTAGAGATCTCTCATCTCTGGCTCTCTTGGCCAAGAGCCTTTCTGTTGTTTGATTGCTTCTATCCACTGCAATCTCACTTCCTCTCCAGACAACTACTATTGACTTTCCATCTTGGTCGTTTATCCACAATTTTTGCCACCCACTGCAGCCAACTTCTATTTTCAATGGAAACATTAAGGCAGTCAACCTTCAAGAACTGTTTTCCAACTGCATGCATATGCTCTCTGCCCTAGAAAGCTTGCAGCAAGATTGAAGCACACATACCACTTCCAATCATCAATCATTCACTGCAAATTTTACAATACCTCAACATCCTCTATCTAATCTCTGCCTGTTGAAGGAACTTGTAATTGGAATATTGGTGGAATATTGGGCATCAATCCTTCAGTGCCAAACCCCTCATGCTTGATTCAGTCTGTTACTGGCACCTGGGCCACTTACTAACTATCCTCTTAGTCAAACAGTTTGCACAGCAGATTAGCACCTCTCAACCATGGGGTCACTTGTTTCAATGATCAACTGTTGGACACCATGTGGACCAACAAACTACTTTTCCAGAATCCAAGAGTTGAGGAATATCACAAGAATTATTGTATGGTGGTCAGAAGTTCACAAGGAGTGCCCTATAGCCGTCACATTGTGGTTAGGGGGCATCTCTCAATAGATGTAGAAGCCAAGACTGTAGGCTATCATCTTAGAAATATCATTAGAAGAGTGGTAGAGCCCTTTCCAGAGTACAGAACAGTGATTATGTCACAGACTATTTTCTACCTTGTGTGGTGAAATTACCTTTGAATAGTTGTCCTCTTCCAGCTAATTCCTTCTGGGTATTTGCAAAGGAATGGTTTATTTGGTGTCTCGAACTTGTTCACAAGATCCCATAGGTTCCTAGCATGAGAGGTGCTTTGTCCCTAGGTGAGTTCTGTTTCTTGGATCATCTCTTGATGCATTTCAATAACTCTCTTTTGTCACCCAGAACTTGCAATGCCTAGACACACCACTAGGTTCATCAATTGCAATGATGTAGGTCCATCTCAAAGTCAACCTTTTTAGATATGTTTCTCAGTCTCCAAATTCACCCAGCCTCCAGTGGTAATGGTTGCTCAGCCATTCTTTTTGCATTGTCTTTGGTGCTAATTTGTCTTCAGAAAGCACACCCAAGTTGTGCCTCAACTAGCTGGAATTTGAGGGGTTTCTGATTCCCACAGCAGTGTAGTACAGTCCAGAACATTGAGTTTGGGTTGGTTCAGAGGTACACACAGGTGAGCTATCATCTATTCTGGCCTCTTTTTATGTGTTTTTTCCTGACATTCTTCCATCTACAGTGCTGGGAAAAAAGATATCTAGTCTTTTGGTTACATCAACAAGCTCAGAAAACCTCACATCCCAGAGCCTGATCATGATGCTCAATACCCTATACAGGAGTGTTCAGAACAATTAGGGGTTATTAGGATGACCTAGGGTCACTCTAGGGCCAACATACCTATAGGTGACCCTAGGGTGCCCTAGGGTGTGCTGGGGCTTAACAGGTAGGGTACAGCCTGATAACTCTAGGGACTGAGAGTTTCCTGATGACTTTTAGTTAGTGTAGAGTTGGAGAATGCTGTATAATTGACTTACTGTGAGGGGTTTTTGAGGGCATTGATTGAATGATTGTCAGAGACAATCAAGGGAGAGGGAAGCTAGAGGATACCATGGGAATTGCAAGTTCTACCCACTTAAATTGTCTACAGTGGCTGATGAACTTGGGCTGTTGAGAATTATCAAGGCCTCAGGTAACATTTAGCTGTCATCTACAACGAATGATTGTGCTGTGTGCTGGCATATTTACCTGAGCCTGATGAATTTCTATCAGGCTCGAGTAAAGATGCCACACTCACTTGTCATAGATGAACAAGTGATGACCTATCATAGTATCATTAGTAGGAGTAGGTAGATACAAAAAAAAATAACTTACAAGAATGTTCATCCATATGCAAACAACTCCAAGCACATCTACTCCAACAAAAGCCCCAAAGTTGATCTGATAGCCTCTGGAACTCAAGTACAACAAATTCACCATAATCATTGTACTCAGAGGAGAATGTTTCAGAATGCAAGGCAAAGAGGTGGAATGGAGAGACAGAGATAGACATAGATGCTTGCAGGGAAAATAAAACCATACTATTCTTATCATAGATGAAGATGGTGTATAGGTTTGTATGAGCGCCCTGTGGCAGTGAACCTGGTCCCTCCCACGCTCGTCAAAAGCATGGGAGGGACCAGGTTCACTGCCACAGGGCGCTCAACCTGCATCCACTCATCAACAACAAGTAGATGTTGGTGAGTGCTTTACCCAAGTCTGATGAACTTTCATCAGACTTAAGTAGAGGTACATGCACTTGTTGAAGACAAGTGCTTTGTCATGCCTGTGGTGAGGTTAACAGTGACAGAGGGACTCCAGAGCTACCTCTCTGGATTCTCAAGTGCAGCATTTGTCAAGGCTGAATGCTGCACAGTCAGTGTACAACTCAAGTACACTGACAGCGCTTACATGCTTGTGTTGCACCTACCCAACACGCAGACAATGCAATAGCCTCTGGAATGCAAGAACGACAAAATCAATGTCCTCTGTGTACCCAGAGGCTAAGTGTGTGCTGGGTGGGTGTTGTTGGGAAGGTGTAGGGTGAAGAAGGCAGTGGCAAGAAAAAGGAAGGCATCAGCAAGTATAGCCAATGCTATATTCTGAGCTCCTTGCACTAGGTGCACAGGTGGTTGGTTTGGTTGTAGTGGAGAGCAGGTGCATGCGGGTGTGGTGGTATAGAGGCATCAGTGATTTATGCTGATGCCAGAGCTGAAATTTGCCACTCAAAGAAGCCCAGAATGAGTGTCCTGGGGTCTTTGAGTGGCAATGCTGGAGAGGGGAGATGGGTTGATGGGTGGTTGATGGGTTATTAGGATGACCTAGGGCCACTCTAAGATTGACACACCTATAGGTGACCCTAGGGTGCCCTAGTGTGTGGTGGGGGCATGATGGGTAGGGTACATAGCATAGAGTTGAAGAATGCTGTATGATTGCCTTACCATGAGGTGAGGCCATTGATTGAATGAGTGTTGGGGATAATGAAGGGAAAAAAAGTCTGAGCTTACCATGGGAATTTGCAGTTCTGCTTCACTCTCATTGTCTATGACACTGCACTAATGAACTTGGGCTGGTGAGAATATTCACAGCCTCAGGTTACATTCAGTCATCTACAATAAACAAGTGTGCTGTATGGCATCTTTACCTGAGTCTGATGAATCTCGCTTAAGTAAAGATGCAACACTTGTTCATCTACAAAGTGTTTGCAGTGATGACCTATCATAGCGTGTTCTGTGCCCTGGATAGGGCACTTGGATACTGGTAGGGTATCTGAAAGTTTCCATCCAGTGGTAAGCAAGGAAGTGAGTTCTCATTGAATATGAGATGGGACATGGAACAAATATCATGGCTAGGGATGTCTGTGGGATGCTTGACCTTGACAGAACCAATGGTGAGATGGGCAATAAGTTGGTTGTTCACACAATTGTCAGTGGCTTTGTTGGAATCAGAGCTATGATCAGACTTGTATTCATAGTTGGGATTGCTCAGAGTTGAAGTTGTCCTGATGCCTGTGCTATGCTGGTTTGTCAGAGGTTAATGTGGTCACAGCAGGCTCAGAGACCCCAGGAGTTGATGGTGCAGGAGAATATGAATTGGCAGAGGCAGGCAATGGCCACATAATGGAGCTAAGAGAGTGGAACTGCTGCCATCCTAAAAACAACTTTATGACCTAGACAATACAAAATCTGACAGCAAAGTAACAGTGGGCTGGTTGCCTTCCTTATATAGTGTTACACTGGGGAATGATGGGGAAATTCCCCTAGATTTGGTCATTCCAGCCACAATTTGTTGCCAATTTTGGCAACTGTAACACAAAACTATGGCCTTGTTGCCTAACCTGCAACCATTTTGTAATGTAACACTTGGAGGCCTGTTGCCTCCTACATCTACCTATAGTATTGCAATTTGGCATTGATCTCTGCAAAAAGTTTTGCTCTGTGTGTATTGTGAGCATGTATCTCATAACATATCTTTCCCATTAATGAGATCTATTGAAACATGGAGGTGAGTCAAATGATGAAAAAAAAGGGTCTGTTACTTACTACAGCTCATGGCCATGTTGCTACTATATGCTTGTATAGATTTGAGTGAAGATCTGGTTGAATATCTCTATCTGTTGCCATGTCCTGAGCATAAACATCTAGAACAAGTTTGTAGTAGTCTTGGCACCTGGGAAAAGGTGGACTATGAAAACATGTGCTGGCAGCACTAGAGGCTCTATCACACTTTTCATATGAGGATGAAGAGAGTGAGATACTGCTTTGTTGATTCACATGTGAGTTTCATTCACTATCACCAATGCCTGCCCTCACACTTGTAGTAGATTTTATAGACAATGATCATAAAGTCTTTGTCCTACTTGTTTCTGTTGAACTGTAAGCTACTTGTGTTCTGGCATGTATTCTCTGTGCTGACACCATAATGTTGCGCAATTCTGAAGGGACATATTCTATTTTTGAAGAGGATTATGTTTGTGGACTAGTCTGCAAAGAGATCGGGTTACTTTCTCCTGCTGTAGCAAAGCTTTACAAGTTGCAGTGATCTCATGTTTCTTATTAGTAGATTTCTCTTTCCTTGTATTGATAACAGATGTATCTACCACTTATAGTAGGAAATTATGTAGCTGATTTTGTTTGTTTGGGTTCTTACTTGGTGAATAAATGAGTTTCTTGTTGGACATAGCATTTTCAGATTATCATCAAAGTAACAATATATTGCACTGTTTCTTAGACTGATCAGCACACGCACACACACCCTGTGAAGTTCAACAATAAAATTGGTCATTGATCAAATATCAGTGCGACCTTGACAGTACAGGACCTAAATCATGAAGTTGTAGGCAGTCACTGGTTTGAGTTTACTTCTAAGTCTCTAACTGATTGATTGATTGTGGAATTGACAAACTCGGGATGAATTAAACATTGACACTTGTGTATACAGTGAATAAGGAATTAAAGCATAAATCTAAGACTTGAGACAGAGAATTGAAACACAATGGGATATCTAAACTACTTATACTTTTCTAGCACCTTGGCAAGGTCATCCTCTCTATCTAGGCCAAGTGCAACACAGATATTGTTGCATTTGTGTTGCTCTGTGTACTTGATATGGCCTTTAATACCATGATCACTGGCACCCATTTCACTATTAGAAGACGTTAGTTGATAGATTGAACATAGATGTGATTGAACACTGACCCTGCATTGTGTGAGTGCATCATAGTATTGAAAAGAAGCATACCTGAACTGCCACTGGACAGCTGACCTCCCATTCCTTTGATGTTACAAAAGATTAGACCACCCTGTGTCATATAGTATGCAAAGCAAAAGCCTCAATTGTGCTAGACAATAGTTCCTCTTTGTTGCAGAGAAATTGCATTGTGCCAGTAAAGTGGCTTGGGAGCACTTGGGTTGAATGGCTCAGCAAGCCAAATGATGCACTGCTTGCTATCTGGTGCTGCCTCCCACTCCTCATGTGTAACACCAGAAGCAATGGATAGACTATCGGCATCAGTTTTGATGACCTCCTTAACAAGGATATTGTGTGCAAACTCAAGCTCTGAGAGGTCAGTCAAAAAGCACATTCCTTTCATAGCCATTATGACAATGCATGTATGTAAACTTTTACTTTCTGCTCAGCTGCAGTTTCAAAGGAAGCCAACAGTGCAAAAGCATCTTGTCCTGTAAACTTGGTTTATAACCATCTTGAGAAACCTTATAGTATCGTTTGAAAGCCCAAGTTCCCTTCAGATTGTCCTGCCCAATGATAGTACCCTTACAATATATTTCAGACTATAAAACCATAGAATAGCTGTGGACTTTAAATACATTCTTCATTGTTCCATTGCTTGTCTGCTTCTTCTCAATCTATGCCAAGCACACAGTATCATCCCAAGCTATCTCACTATAATTACCATCACCTTGTGTATTTGAAGTAGCCTGAGCGATCTGGATTTTGACCTTAGATGACCTTTCAGTGACCAGCTGTGTGGCAGTGCTTGGGTGTACCATAGTGCCAGTATAATGACATAAAACAGTGGAATTGTTCCCCAACAAACAGATTGGTGACATACTAACAGGCAACAGGAAAATATCCAACGCACCCAGTTTCTTTCCTGAACATTCATCGTCAGGAATGGTTGTTGCTTTATGCTTCTTGCTGCCACCAGCTGGGTTCTGTTCTGACAGTAGTGATCCTATGTGAGATTGTGTGTCTCATAGTGTTACAAGAACTTTACTCACCAATTTTTCTTTCTTGACAAAGATCTGGAGCTGCCCATTATGAGGCTTATAAAACAATTGTGAATGAGTGAAATATATATGCCAAGTTGTGTGAGCGGGGTTTGATGTTGTCAAAGGATCTGTACAATCAACACAAGAAATCAACTAGCACACTAGTTGAACATCTACAAATCACTAGGACACAGTGGTAGCTGGTCCTCATTCACTATCCCATCCCATATGTCCCATAGAACACTTATAGTGTAGCCATATGACCTACTAGGAAGTCTACCATGTACAGTAGCATGTCCTTGTAAAGTTCCAGCTTGGTAATAGAGTATAGATGCGGCCTACAGGTTTCAACACGTATCCTAGTGCAACAATATAGGGCTAATGACAACATCAACATCTATGTGTGTGCAGCTAGTATTCAGTGCATGCCTATCTTATTCCTTATCATATGCACACTACTAGGTTCCTAGTAGTGATACCAAGTCCATACAGTACTTAGTATGATGTACTAGTGCAATTCTGAACACAACAATTAGTGTCAAAATGACTGGTTTTCAGTGATTTCATTCTGGTACCCTCACATCTCCCCCAAACCAAAAGATCTAGACTGTCCTCAGTCTGGAATAGTTCATATGAACTTCTTT
Organism: Paramarasmius palmivorus; assembly: GCA_037176845.1. NCBI lineage: Eukaryota > Fungi > Basidiomycota > Agaricomycetes > Agaricales > Marasmiaceae > Paramarasmius > Paramarasmius palmivorus. The sequence continues at coordinate 18,880 of JAYKXP010000167.1, forward strand.
CTGGGTGTATTTGAGATGTGTGTGGTCAGTTTACTCTGTCTGTGTTATGTCTGATCAGTTGATGCTGGGGTTATCAAACCTCCTCAGGCGTCAATGATCTTCTATATTGATCTTATGACCAAATAGACCTTTGAGTGATTCCCTTGCGCCAAAGCTAGTAATTCCTTGTCTATTTTTGATGTCCTAGGACATTTTCTTCATAGGAGAATGGCCATGTTTAGCTATTTCAGGGTCATCAAACTTCTGCCAGTGACTGCTGTATTCATGACTCAGGTTCCATGATGTGATTGAAAAGAAGCAGGCTTCTCAGAATGTGATATATATGCTTTCACAAAGTTAAACCAAGTTCAAAATCCTTTCTTTCTTTTCTCCCACCATCATTGTTTTAGCAAGTCACCTCCAGGTGTGTTTCCTGGCTCTTTTCAGTGGTTTTCTTTCTAATTTTCTTTCTCTAGAATGCCCACACCCATCCACAATCCTTTTGTGCCACCACCAGCACCTCAGCCCAAACCTTAAAAACCCCAAACACAAGGAGCTGGAGTCTCTGGAGTTGTCTCCTATGGAGATATACGACCAACAGCTAGCAATGTATGAACACAAAAGCATTCCTCATATACCACAACTCTGTCTTCAGGAAGGAGCCTGAGTTCATCCCAACCGAGGCTATGGTTTGCAAACTCTTGTTGGCCCAGAAAGACAATGTCATGAGTGGACTCTCTTCTATTTATTCTTCTTATGACTGACTGTTTCTTTCCTACATCAGGAAATTCGCACACGCATGGGATGTATGGACCATACATCTCCATACATCTCCATGCACGGACCCAGATGTATGGAGATCCAGGGAATGCATAATCTCCATGCACATGTATGGGAGATGACTGCAGCACTCCATACCTCCATGCACTTCCATACACATAATTTAATAGGGCCACTAGCTTGTTGTCATGGATGAAAAGTGTAAAAAATTTTATTGGGCTTTATTAGAATACATGAGGTATATAGTATAACTCTAGTTAATGACAGCCCTCTATCCCCTGCTAACTCAACACCAACTACTGACAATCTGTATTGAAACCTGTATCAACAATGGGCTGTCAGCTGCATGAATACATACAAATGGTGACCAACTTACTGAACTGAGTGTGACAGTCAAGTTCCATAGGTTGATGACAATAGGGGGAAATCTGTTAGAAAAAGATTAGTCACAAGGTATGTGGTGCAGAGAACTGACAGCGTATGCTATCACAGACTTGTTGACAGATGGAGAACCTGGGAGAGTAGTTAGTACAGTAAAATTCAGTCAAAGTGAAGGATGTGCCTACACCATGCCTCTATCCATCTTGGTACATCGGTGTATGTCTGCTGTGCCTGACCTGCATCTTCATCTTCATTGTCATGCTTTGAGCACCTGTACATAGAAAGTAAGCCAATATGACATGTTTCCAGCGATAGCTTGACATATGGGACATATATGTAGTGAGAGTTGGGTGAGATCAAGGGAGAGTGAGAGGGATGCAAAGTCAGTGGTTATAGATGATCATGGTGGGAAGGAAAGAGACATGGCTGTGGAATCAATGTGGAATGAAAATTTTCGTATCAACAAAGTCATGACACTGATTTGGAACTCTGACTAAATTTCTACTCAGGTCCAGATCTGTGAACTTGTGGTTTTGAGATCTCCTCTGATCTTGCTTGACTTGCCTTGGTCACCTCAGGTGTTATGCCCTACATTGTTCCGTACTGCAACAAGTCTCAGTTTGCCCACTTCACCTTTCTTAATTTGTGCACCATCAACACCTCAATCTCAAGGCTATCATACCAATAATTTTTTTTCTTGATAATTTGAAGGGGAGAAAATGTATTTATTTTGAGTACTTAGAAAAATAAATCTTGTCTGTAGGATCCATACGTCCATACTCTCCATAGCTCTCCACACACCCATACACCCTGTGTCTGGGCTTTTGATGGGAGTTTTTGATGAAAACCGGGTCTAGTTTGTATGGAGGCATGGGATCTATGCCCCCCATGTGCTCCACGTGTCCCATACCGTTGTGAATTTGCTGATGTAGCATGAGTATCACAAATTCTGTATGGATGAGGATTGTGGATTCAATATTCCCAAGTCATACATGAGTGTTTTACTGCAAATTTGCTAGCTAACCAACTTGGCTGTCGATGCTAGGGTCCTCCCAAGGAAGGATTTTTCTGCCTGGTTGCCAAGTACAGCTAAGACAAACAAACTTGTCAAGAAATTTGAGGTGCGCAACCTACAGTATATTTTATAGTTATTATTTTCTAAAATCTTTCTTTTCTAGGACTTTGACTTCCACACTCCCTTGCCACCCCCCTGTTTGTCTGAAGATCAAGACACCTCCACCAGTAGCTTCTTCATTGAGAGGGGCTAAATGCAAGAAACCCAGTTCGACCATTGAGATCAGCGACTCTGAGCCCAAACCACTCAAACGCTCAAAAATTCAGGTTCAAGAGGATTCAGGTTCAAGAGGATTCAGGTTCAAGAGGATTCGTCTAGTGAAGACAGCGATGAGAGCAAGAACGCTGGGGTTAAGGAGATGACAAGGTCATATGGCAGCAAATGGTCTTTTTACGAGGGCAGGCAGGAGTCAACTCCTGTTGCCCCTACCAAGACTTCCTTGTGTTACATGAGTGTCTCTTTTATTCTCCTTTTCTTTATATGACTAACTTTCTTCCTAGGGATCGCCTTCTCCTGAGGCCACTGTCGTCACTTGAAACAAGCCATTGACTGGCCCTTCCAAAGGCAAGGGCAAGGACAAGGACAAGCCCACTGCTCAAAAGACTAGGGGCAAAGATAGGTCTGATCACAAGAGAGCCCTTGCACCCAAGCTGAGGGGCCCAGTAGCAGGGGAGAGGTACCGTTTTTAGAAATATCTCTGAGGTTTCTCAGGGGACTTATTACAGTAAACTCTGACAAAAAAATCCACATTTGTTTTTTAATTAAACAGTACCCATTACTATAGGATTGATTTCTGGGTTTTTTAAAAGGGTTTTAGAGCCTTTCCCTATTAGATAGGTGCTTCTATAAGGGTGTATATAGCTCCTGGAGTGCTTTTTTGCTCCATGTAATTGTGCAGCGCTGTATGGTTCCCCAACCCTCCAGATCACTTCTTGCAATACTACATCCATAGTACATGTTTTCTGTAATTGTGCAAGAATTGATTAGTCTGGCATATGGATTCCTGTCATGGGATTCATGGAGGCAATTGATATTCCTGTTCTATGCATAGTGAACGGTCTCTCATTCATTTTTGGTGATTTTAGGAGCAATCACCATGCTCCAGTACAACAAAACCCCTAAAAATGTGATTTTTTATATAGCAACATATAGATGTATTCAGAAAATGTCCTTTCATAGTACAAAAGTGTATTTTGGGTGCCTGACCTCAATTCTGAACTCCTCTTGGTGCTGGGATGCTTTCCTGAGGTGCTATTCATGTATTACTGCCTGTGTTACATAACTGTATAATACATTGGATTGAACAAGGTGTTGCACATACAGGAGTGCTTGGGCAAGTATATATTCATCATCTATACACCCTGGAGTGGGTTATGAGCAAGAATTAGCCCATCGCAATCATTCCCTGTGGTATAGTATTACCAATGTCCAAAAAAGCAAATTTAGCTGTAATCAATTTGGAAAAATAGGCAGCTCTCCAGGATTGTAAACCAAGCAAGGAGACATATATATCATCTCTGATTCACAATATCTAAGCACCAGCTGCACTTCATCCTATCCTGTAGTTTTATCCCCCTAATTTCAGAGATTTTCAGTATTTTTGATATTTAAGCACCATGATCCCACTAATCTATGTACTATTTGGTGTCTCCAGGCTTGTATTTAATGTATCTAGGTCCTCCAACTTACCCCATGTCAATGTCTGGTCTGTAGCCCAAGATCCAATAGGCCATTTTCCTGAATTACCATATTTGGACCACTTTTTTTTGTATTCCAGAGGCATGCTTTTGGAACATATTAGAACACATTCCCTCAAAAATGCAATTTTTATAGCCCCCTAGCATGCTCCAATAGCCCCCTAATGCATTGATTATGGGTGGAAAATGATGAGGTAAGGCCACCTTCCATTTTGGGAAGCTAAAAGGAGAGTAGGGAGGCATGCAGATGATGTCAGAAGGTGTGGAAATAAATTTTCCACAAGAAAAGCGCTCAAAAAGCACACTGTTACATCATGGAAAGAGCACCTTCCATTTTGAGATGCCAAAAGTGGTGTGGGAATATCTCCAGATCTCAAAAAAGCAGCCTGTTCCCTTTCCAGAAGGTGTGGGAATGATCCTTCCTGATTTGGAAGCACCCAAAGCAGACAGTACCTCTTATCTGCCTTGATTACTTGTCTCCTACTTTTGCAAAAGGAGTTATCCCGTATCTTTGCAAATCCTGTGGTGAATACTGTCCTGCACTATTGTAAAAGTATAGCTGCATGTGGTGGATAGCTTTTCTTTCCTCATTGTATCTGGTGCTTGGAACAAATTCAGGTGGATTTGTCGAGAGTGCTGGCATATCCACTAGTGGATCACTATATATGTGGCATTCTACTCTAAATTCTGAGGGCAAAGTAGCTTTGACCGGTGTGAGGCTTATAAAATGCTTGTGAATGAGCGAAGAGTTGCATGTCGAGTACCATATCTTACTAGGGCTCAGAAGAGACAGAGGAAAGAGTGGGCAAGGAAATACAAGGGGTCTCAGTGGGATCTGAGGATCTATTCTGATAAGTGCTATGTCAGTTGTTGATCAAAATGGAGATCACTGGAGACATCTTCAAGGGCACATTTGACGTGTCATAGTTCATGGATTATTCGCCAAAAATCCTTGGAAGATGGAATGGTGGAGCCAACAGGAGCACTATTAAAAGAAAGGTAAGTAGTGGTCTGGTGAGTTGGCATAGGGTAATGGGATTACCTGAGAGGAAATCATCAACTAATGCTGGTTTGAGGAACAGCAGAGATTGACTTGGGTGGGCTTGCTACACCTGTGTCAGTCTTGGATTGCTCTGGGTCTTTGGTAATAGATTCAAGGGAAGCCAGGGGAGAAGTTGCCCATTGATTTGAAGGGGAATGCCGTGCTGACTGCCAGGGAGGTCTACATTGCAGAGGTGACTGGGGTGGGATACTGGCCCAGCAAGCAGTGGATTCTGACCTGGTGGATGGTGATGGCTGTTTTGCACTGATCTTGTGTGGCTGTTTTACAGGTTTGTATGACTAAGCCAGGTCAGCTTTCTATTATGAGCCTGAGTTGGAGACAATGTCCACAGAGGTGTTCATGAGCTAAAGCAGGAGTTGTGGCACTATGTTCTGCAGCTGGTGGTGTGTCATTGACATGGAATCTTGGTCTGAATCTTCTGGGTTGGTTTTGTGGTTGGAAGCTTGGTTGTGGTCCAAGTGTTTGCAAGGTTTTTTGCTTTTGGTGGTAATTGGAATCTAGGTACAGGTGAATTGGCTGTCAAGGTGGAGGAGTGGTAATGTATGATAACTCACCTGTATAACAACTTGTTTTTTCAGTCTTCTATGAGTTACAATCTCTTCCTTGGATTTAGATGTCAGGTTGACGGTCTTGATTCTCTTTGCATGGTGCAGGGCTCTGTGTATGGCATAAATAAGGAAGATAGGAAAGATAGCATGTGTGGAGGTAATACTGACATTGACAGGACTGGATGGCCTTTTGTGCTTTACATTGGCGGAAGAGAATGGACTGGATTCTAATGCCTGACACTATACATTGAGGAGATTAGATCTAAAGAAATAAAGAATGGTTATGGATACCAACTGAGTTCTTATTGTTCTTGTGAACATGAGAGGTCAATGGATTCTGGGGTGCGGATTAGTGGGTGAATAATGTTGTTTAGTGGTGCTCACTTTTTCAGTGTGTTTTTGCTCTTTTCTGGCTTCAGCTTGGGGGGTCAAGACGGTTTCATTATACCATTGATCAAGAGTGTCGTATTTGGAATGTGTGAGGCCCATTGCTGCCATGATGTGAGACTTTCTCTCAAGGGTTGTTTTGGAACAAGGTGTTTGGAGGTGCCACATTGAACACAACATATTGTAGTACCACCTTCAGGCATGGTATATTTCATACCACTGGCCTTGCAGGCTTGACACAGCTATATTGTAGGTTGTTGATATGCCTGACTTTAATCACTTTATTTTTGAATGCAAATACACTAGTTTTGCACTTTATTATTGTTGCATAAACCTATAATGGTTATAGAAGAACTAGTATAATCCCTGAATAGCTATTCATTGGACGGAAGGTGGTTTAGGTCGTCATATTAGTGGATATTGGTATATGGTACGCCCCACATGGGTATCTGGCCACTGCTAGTACTTCTACCAGTGGTTGTCTAAGTACAAAACTGTAGGAAGAAGGCCCATAAGTGAATTCACTTCAGATGACACCTAGATTACCTACCAGACACACCCAAGGGATACTTTCAAGTTTATTCACCCCTTTATACACACTAGAGAGTTATACTAGCTCGGACATCACTTAGGACTGATGGCAGAGGGGGAAACTGATCGGAAATCACTGATGCCAGATACGGTGTGAGGGTACCAGAACGAAATCGCTGAAAAACAGTTGTTTTGACACTAATTGTTGTGTTCAGAATCACACTAGTACATCATACTAAGTACTATATGGACTTGGCATCACTGCTAGAAACCTAGTAGTGCACATATGACGAAGAATAAGATAGGCATGCACTGCGTAGTGAATACTAGCTATGCGTGCATAGTTGAAGACATGCTACTATACATAGTAGACTTCCTAGTAGGTCATATGGCTACACTATACTTGCACTATGGGACATATGAGATGGGATAGTGAACGAGGACCAACTACCATGGTGTAGAAGGGACCCTAGGGGACAAATCAGAGCTATATACCAAATACAGTAGAAGCTGGAGGTGCGAGTCACCTTTGAGAGCAGAGTTACCTGGATTGGAAATGTCTAAGTGACCAGGTCATTGATACGAGGACCATATGGGGGCTTAACAGCTTTCCCATATCAATCAGAATATCCCTCGAGCTTCGAGTTGGGATTCCTACTGCTAGTGCAGACACTAGCGAGGGACATATAGTCCTATAACAAGGAAACAGATAGGATTCTGTGCCAGGACTGTCCTAGGACATAGAAATATAATATAGAACTACAAGGGCATAGAGCCTACCTTCCTTGGATATGAATCCAAAGTGTTTCAGTCGAGATTGGACTCCTAGCAAGTTCCAAGCGGAATAACTATGTCCTAGCACCGATATCCAAAATGTACCATGCAGAACAGCGCCTCCGCGCGCCACTTCCTAGCAACCAAAAAGTAATATTACTCGCAGTCCTGCAAAATAATGTCGAATTCTGACCAATATATATCCACACCTTTCTTTTCTGGTAGATACTTACTTCATATAGACAGAATCCTCTCCTCGTTCTTATTTCTTGCATAGTTACTATTACTTTATTGTGTCCACTCTCACTTATATGTAAAATATGTACGCTCACGGGTATATAAGCAGCAGGGTTTCCCCTAGGAAGCTCTCAAGCAATTACCCCACTATATACGTAGCCCTAGTGCACCAATAGCAGAGTTCTTGTCTTCTATCGTTGACCATAGAGGCGACATGTGCTTAGAAAATAAACTTAGAAAATAAACCTTTGAAAAGCCCTTCTCTATATTGAACTAAATGTGAAATTAGAACCTTGAGATACCCATAGGACAGAGCTAGTTCATCTAGACTTTTTGGATAGGATTGATTGTTTCAGGACTAGTGTGGAGCCCCACTAGATCCCTTTTCACTTGGTGTGGAGCCCCACTAGCTTATAGGTGGCCTGGTTGTTGTGCTAGTTCAACTAGTGTAACCAGTGCCTTTCATAGGAACAATAGGTCTTTACCCTTGTCAGGCTCGATAGGTTATTTTGCGTCATAGGAACGTATAGGAATAGTTTTAGATAGGTTTATAGGTTGGCTCGCGTTGTCTTGATCATATCGAGACCATATTATCATATTACATTGTTTCATTCATCACTCGTACACTTCCCTTGTGTCCTAGTGCTTTGTAGACGTTCCACTAGTGTGCTAGTTGATTTCTTGTGTCGATTGTACGGTTCCTTTGACAATGTCGAACCCCACTCGCACAACTTGGCATATATATTTCGCTCGTACACAAGTGTTTTATAAGCCTCACAACGGCAAGGGTCTAGAGACCTGTTGGCCAAAGTTGAACCTATTAATCAGAGCGGAGGCAAAGCTGTTCAAACTGTTGTTACGGTGGTGGAAGCAGATTCCCTCTGATATACCTTATTAGAACATGTCTACATGGAGTGGATAAGAAAATTTAGAGGCAGCATTATGTGGAGGAACAGTGTTGAGCAATAAGGAGCTTGGCAGAACCTTGCCAGGCCTCTGATTGGTGGAAAAGTGCTTGGTGCATGGAAAAGAAAATTTTATAAAGGCTAAATGCCTACCTGTCAGCCAGAATTCAACTCCTGTACCTTAAAATAGAGGGTTACCACTCAACAGTCATGCTATATGCGCCATATATGAACATTGTGACCTATAGATTTATCTGATGTCTATTTTATCACCGTATCTCTCTCCTGACTCTGTTTCCGTCTCTTTTCCATCTCGTTCCACAGTTATTTCAGCTCAGATTACCTATTATTTAGTTTATTCACCTTAGACAGTATAAAAACAACACTGAATGTATGGGGACTGCAGAGGATTCTGCCCCCCACTTGCATGTTACATGTTGTATGTGGCTATTATACAAATAGATTGCTATTGTCAATCAGAACTCTATCCAAGTCAGGCCCTAGCCTTATTGAGAGGACTAGTTGAGATCTTACTGCACACAAGAACTTGAGAGGTTGCAATAAAGACCAAGTTGTTGGCTTTGTGTATTGCCTACACTTCTCCTATTAGTGAAACTTTATACCAGTTTGTCTTGGTGACGTTCTGGAAGTGTTCTTACTATTAGGTTACACTTTAGCATCATAGAGAAGGCCTCAGTTTTGGTGATTGAGCTTCCTTGCTTGCATGCTTTATAGAAGGCAGTTTCGGTGGCTGTTTTCCAGCAGTTGTGCTGTAGTTTTACCTTAGAGAGAGTCAGATCACTTAAGGCAGTTTAGATCTAACCAAGATCAGCTTCATATAGCCCTTGGCGCCTTATTTCCAAGCTTATAGAAGCAAGGACAACCCTACCATGCATCTATCCAGGTGTATATTCCTAGAACTTTGATGAATAGAAGTGATTTTACCCCTCTTGAGACCAAGCTTGAGTAGATATCTCTAAGTGCAGCAACTCTGATCACACCTAACTATACTTGCACAACTACACCACAGTAGAGTGCTTTTGTACACTGAGAGCAGTCACAGTATTAGGTGATTTCACTGAAACTAAGTGGTATCATCATTATAGTTGCTTTGCAAGGATTGTGTGGGATTTACCTTTGAGGCATTCTTTTAAAGCCACTTAGCTGCATGTTGGACATCGCACTTGGGCCATAATTCTTTGAACTGGGCCTTTTGCTTAGGTGTGGTGATTGGACCAGGACTGGGAGAGGCCATGAGATGGGCATGTCATAGTGGGTAAGAGAGCTTGGATGTTGGATCAATGGTAGATACTAAGATAAGCCCAATAGGATATTTGTGTTCATTGAATAAAGTATCAGTAAAAGGGTGAAAGAGCAGCAGTATAGAGTATCATTAGAGGCTTATATATTATAATATTACAACATGGAAATCTACAGAGAGAAATGTGCCTGATACCAAAAATACTCTGGTGAATACAGCTACTATGTAACAAGCTAGTCATTCCCTTTTTGTCATTGGCGTAATTGTGAAAGAAAAACTGACACATTGTGTCTCTGTGTTGGATGAGGAACATGTCCAGGGCAGGCTGTAGGTGTTGGCAGTGGAATGGTCCTGGGTGTGTGTTCTACCACAGGGTAAGGGAACGGAGGACGGGGGAGATTAGTTTTGAGAAACAATCAGATCCATGCAGTGTCTGCAATCTTGGTGGATGTGGTTTGCAGAGGTTGCTTGATAATGATGGTGAGATTTTCAAGGAGGGGAAGTCATATACATGGTCTAGTATATCAATACAGGTTGCCAGCATGAGCATCTGGGCATTCAATTGTCAGTGTGGCTGAGTGTAGGCTGGGAAGGAGATAGAGAATGGGAAGAATGTTCTGCTAACTGGTGGTCAAGTGAAGTGTTGTCACTTGGAGAAGGGGTGAGGAAAACAATAGTGCTAGAGATTGGTACTGCACCAAGGTCACAGATCCAAGGTAAGGTTACCATGGGCTCACTTTAGGAGAGAATAATAAAAAGGTGCTCTATATGGAGGTCTGTGGTGTGTGCCTCTGCTTGAATCTTAATGTGGGACAGCGAAACTAGGATGTTGTTGGAAATGAAGGTGTCAATGACCTGTGCAGCTGTCTCAGGGTTACAGTTATTACCCTGGACTGTAAGTGTGTTCCAAGGCCTAGTGAGGAGGAGAGCAATGCATGGACATGGTGGGAAGGGGTTGAGAGTGAGGGAGTTGAAATGTATGGAGACTTTGAGAGGTGCTCAAGCATGTTCAACAAGAAAGGCAAGGAAATTGAGAGCATTGTGGTTATGAGGACATGTGTCAATGTATATGGCAATTTGGTTGAGCGGAGCAATATGTAGTGTAGTTGTATGGAACTTCCAACAAATGCTAGTAAGATGATGGAGTATGCATTGATGTGTTGAGGTGTTGATCAATATAGGTGTAGATAGAAGGGCATGTTGAGTTATCTTGGTGATCAACTCAGCAGGGAACATGTCTATGGTAGTGAGCCATGATATTTTGGTCATGTATTGGATCTAGGGAAGGTGCTATTCAGATAGTCTGGTATGAATGGGAGGGTATACAGACTTTGCTGGAGGAATATGTGTCAGGGGAGAATGATGGATGAGCTCAAAGAAAATTTTTGAACAATCTGGATCAACACAGACAAACTGAGCATCTCAGTGTGTGTATGCTAAGTGGATAGTAGAGGTAGAAATGTCAGTGTTACAACACTGAGAGACATGTCAGCAAGTGGAGGCTGAGATAGGAAAGGTATAACAGCTTGGTGAAGAGATGCTGAGATATTAAAGGTCAAATATCCCAGTAAGAATATGCTGAGTTGGTAGAGAGGAGACATCTCAGCAATGATATGCTGAGATATGGAAGGTATAACGACTCAGCAAAGAGACGCTGAGATGTCAAAGGTCGAATGTCCCAGCAATGGGACACTGAGTTTCGAGAGGTGAGATATCTCAGCATTGAATTACTGAGGTATAGAAGGTGTAAGAACTTAGTGAAGAGATGCTGAGAGCCATAAAGGTAAGATATGTCAGAGGTGTCAGTAATGATACACTGTGTTCTGGAAGAGGTAAAATATGTGGGTGATGAGACGCGGGGTTGGCAGAGTAGAGAATGACAGCAAGAAGATGCTGAGTTGCTTGGAGTGGTATATCTGAGCAAAGAGATGCTGAGTTCTGGCTGAGGGATGACAGTAAGAACACACTGAGTCTTGAACTGAGCAAGTTTACCTACATTGTGTCTTAGTGTATGAACACTGAGGTCTGAACAAAGGTGGTTGTATTTGTCATGATTGTCACGTTCATGCCGCAGGGAAGACAGAGACTACTCCATCAGAGAAGAGAGAAGATAGAGCAGTGTGAACGACACTACTAGTGGTTGATTTTCTGCCTAAAGCTACAGTACTGGAATACATGACAGTTTATATACTGAGTAATGTACCAGGGGCTGGAAGGGATGTGACGGCCCGGGATGATCTGATGACTACTAGGCAGAGTAGATGGAAGAGATATAGAAGTCATATGGTGCATGGAGTATAAAGGAATGTATATATGAGGAATAGATGCCAAGATGATAGGAGAAAGGTCAGGATATGGTAGATAAGTGCTCTGAGGTTCCGGAATACTGTGGGAAAATAGCCCGGAGGGTCCGGAAGACAAGGATAACGCTCCGGAAGGGCATGGGAAAACTCCGGAGGCAAAACATCGGAAGCAGGAAGGAAACTAGTGAAAATAGTACCGGAAGACAGGGAAATGAGTAGGAGTTTGCACGGTCATTACAATGATTGATATTACCAGTCCAAGATACATGCCAGGCATGGTATCTAATTTATGACAGGTGTGGGGAAGTTAGCTGTTTTTGTCACAGCTGCCTATCCACAGGATCACCAGTGAGGCTAATATTCTTTTTTCCCTCTTTTTTTATTAGGCTTCCCATCTCCAAGGCATGTAAACTCTCCTCGGGTCAATCTCTCTCTTTCAAGATCAGCCAATCAACAATGGTGTTGGTCTGGGTGAAGCTATGGTCTCAGGAACTTAGTACAAAATTTACATGCAAAGGTGTGTGACTGTCAAGTCCAAAAGTCTTGAGACTACTGAGAAGCTTTCTAGCAGTGTGATTAAACCATGACCTGCAAAAGTCTAGGCATCCCCTTGAACACACCCTCTCCATTCTCCATTGAAAAATGTGCAAAACTCATTATGCTGGTGGACAGGTTTACAATATTGTGCATACTCAACTCCCTGGGAATATGCAGGTTGTGCAAGCCTTGTCTGCATGATGATTCACTTGTTCAATTATCAGCCTCTGGCCAGACTTGTTCAGTCTCTGTGGCTCACCATACCTGACATGCCAGAGAAATTATTGAATCAAGGATCCAGAGCTAGCTATGGCAACACATTTGTTGCTGGATATCCTAATCACATGGAGGTGCTTGATGATCCACCTGCCAACATATGCCTCTCAGGCCCTGTAATTATGTGTAGATACAATAGGAACACCTTGTACATTCTATCATATGAATACATGTCTATTTTCCTCTCCACAATTATCATTGACATTGTGAACTAAACTCCTCTTGAAATGGCATGATCTGATCATAATGTGACATTATGCACTAGTGCCCAATGTAATAAGCTTAAGCACTTGGAGCATCCCAGAATTATTTTCTTCTCTATCTTCTTCACATACTTGAGCAACCTCCAAAACATAGATATGAAGTCCTAGTAGCATTCACAACCAAATCCTAAAATCTGGGGTTAAACCAACTGAAAATGAAAAAGTCAGACACCTTTATTCCACACTCTGTTCATGATTTACTACACACCTACAACCTAACTTCTATGCCACAGGTTGGACTCTACTGCACCAAGCCAGAAATCCATGAAGCCAACTGCCAAAAGAGTGCTAAGTCATATGAAAAGTATGCTCTTTACTTTTATTCTCATTTACATGCTCTCATTTACATATCATTCATCTATGACAGACATAAAGTTGAGATCAGCAAGCAGTGTAAGGTCGTGTAGGAAAGAAGAAACTAACAGCTTGCTGAAAGAAGAGTGGATTGAGGAGGTATGGTAATATGCCTGACTTTTAAACCTTACTTTTCAATCGCATTATTGCACCTTTATCACTTTAATATTCATGAATTATGGCTATAGGAGGACTAGTATGAGCCCTGAATAGCTAGTCAAAGTCAGGATAGTCACTACTGAGGTGATATTAGTAGAGAATGGTTACATGGTATGCCACACATGGGTATCTGGCCACTACTAGTAGTCATATGAGCAGTCTAGTAATGATGATTGCCTCCTGAGACCTGTAGGGAGCAAGTACAGAGGTAATTTCACCTTGTATGACACCTTAATAACTTCCTAGACCTTATATCCAAGAGACTCTTTTATTTTGTATAGTGATTTCACTTCATTTTGACCACCAGTGGGCTGCAAAGGTTCAGGGGACAAATCAGGATGACACACAGAATGGCAAAATCGGTCCAAGTGGTCCAATAAAGCTATGCAGGTTCAGACCAAGTCTAGACTCATGGATAAAGGTTTTTCCTATGATCAGGAAAAGCTGTACAACAATGGCAATGCCTGAATTCCAAATAAATGGAAGCAGATATGTCAGATATACCATTTATAGAGCGTTCTGCCCGATTTGGGACACTGAAATAACCTATCTAAGCCAAGGTTTTGGCTGACTAAGCACCAAGAGAGTGCTATCACTTCAAAAATGTGTCCTATTGGTGGATAGATATCTTGGCACATGAAGAGGAAAATTTCTACAGGCTAAACAACACAGGATTCAACTCCTGCGCCTAAATATAGAATATGATATTTATTGTCACACTCAGAACAACTTATATGGATGTTGTGACCTCTAGATTTCCCTGATATGTCTATTTCTTTGTCTTATCTCTCTCTCTGTTCCTTTTCCATTGTGTTCCATCCATTTTCTAAGTTATATTACCTATTATTCTAGTAATTTCCACCTTTGTATCCTGGCTAGACCATCTCATCAGATGCCATCATCCAGGCATATCAAGGCATCTGATGAGATGCAACCAGGCTTAGGGAGCTGCACCTCGCTGCACCCCTCCTCTGCACCCTACTGCACCTCTTCAACCTATCTCTAAGGCCCTTAAAAATCTTCGAAGTCCTTCAGAGTGCTTCTGGTGGAGTTTGCCGCCCATGCTTGTGACCTTCTCAGTGGCTCTGGTTCTGCAACTTCTTCTCTTGGTCACCATTCCCACCGTTGTTGTTGTCATCAAACACTTGTCGTCACCGTTGTCTCTTGCTCATTGTCGTCAGGTATGTCTTTGACTTTCTATACATGATCCCTCAGCTTATGTCTCTCAAAGTCTTTACAGTAGATTATATAGTCTTCAGCATGTATTCCAAAAGTGTTTAATACACCAGATTTCAACAATTCCTTTGCCCGCACACAAATCTACTCATTGAGTGAAAGACTACCAGGACAAACCACTACTTTCTACTCTTTTCTTTACTCTTTAATTTACCCTCTGTCCCCTTACAGTCATTGGCGCCTCCTTTAGACATGATACCTCCTTTAGACAGTCCCTCGTACCATGCCCATATGTTCATTTTTGACCTTCAAATTCTTTTGACGTATGTGTATTGCATGTATGACAGTCTTGTGATTTTTGCAGGATATTTGTGGCATTCAAAAAAATACAGAAAATCAGAAACCATCCTGGAGCCATTTTTACGATTTTTACTACAACAAGGTGAGTCCCAATGACCTCAAAAAAATTAGGATGCATGGATTATATTGTATAAAAGTGATTTGAATGCTTTCCCAAATGTTGGGGAGGTGTGTGGAAGCACAGGAAAATGTTATGCTGAAATGCGACCTCCCATCACGCCAAATTTGGCGGAGTGTCTAAAGGACTGACGGAGCGATGATAAGGGAATTTTTCACTGATAACACCCATCGGAGCATTCAACACAACTTGATATCATATATTATAGCCTAAGTATGTTCAAAGCAATAGTATACTGCTGACTATGTATTTTGAATGGCGGAAAAAGCTGTAGTTTTGTGTTCCGGGACGTAACTACATTTCACTGTCCAAAGGAGGCGCCAATGACTGTACCTTTCTTTGACTTCTTAACCTGCATGTCCTCACTGTCTTCCTGTCGCTTCCACCTCTTTGAAGACTTGATTGACAGGGCAATTCTGACTTGAGGGGCTTGCTTCCTTTGGGACATCCCATTACCCATCTCAGGTACCAGACCATTATCGTCTTCTGGTCCAGGCTGGCTATCAAGGTCCATATCTAGTCCAGGCTGATTGTCCATATCTGGTGTAGGGGAGCAGGAGATATGTCCAGGAGATTTGTCAGGAATGAACAGAGGGGAATAGCCTTGGGGATCTGGGGAGAGTGGAGCACTGTGGTGAGTTGGTGGCACTTTCTTTGGTACCCGTGTAGGCTTTGGTTGTTCCTTCACAGGCTTTTTGGTTATGCATTCACCGTCAACATCCATATTGTCAGTTGCTGCAGCTTTCTTGGACATATGGCTCTTCTTGGCAACACCCTCATCTCTGGAACTGTTGGAATCATCACTGTTGGAGGTCTCTTCATCACTTGATGATGAGGACGATTTGTCAAGTGATAACTTGTCAGCACTGAAGACCTTGTGGACTACCTTCTTGGCAGGCACTTTCTTTGCAGATCTCTTGGAACCTTTCTGGCTGAGACAATTGCTCTCCTTCTTGCTCTCCTTTCCTTTTTCCTTCTCACCCAGCTTCTTCTCATAATCTTTCTTCCACACCTCAAGCTCATCAGAATCAAGCTGAGTGAACCCAATGCTCCCCTTCTCAAGACTCTCAGCAAGCACCTTAAGTGAAGCAACCTTATTGCTCATCTGACTCGGGTTCTGGAACTCTCCTGGCCAGTTCCGTGGAACAATTCTATGAACCAGGGTGTACATAGATCCGAAGTTCTCCCATGATATTGTACTCACTTTCTGGCCTCCAAGTTCATTGCCTATCACAACATCAAATCGTCAAAACACTTATCAATGATTTAATTTGCAGTTTCACTTACTGAGCAATTTGTGGACCTTCTCTCGGATCTGGTATATTTCAGCGCTTTCATGGTGTCCTCTGCCTTGACTGTTAGCTTCTCTGGCCAACATCCAGCAATTGCAAATGCTTCAAGTAGATACCCAATATGATCTGTATCCCACCCCCTAAGGATAGTCTTGAGATAGGACTCAACCTTGGGGTGAGAAAAGTACCACATGGGCAGGGTAAATGAGTTGGTATGACTTCAAACAACACAGAAGAAGCCCTCAACGCCAATGCATTGTGAGGATACTAGAATGAAATTGCTGAAAACCAGTCGTTTTGACACTAATTGTTGTGTTCAGAATCACACTAGTACATCATACTAAGTACTATATGGACTTGGTATCACTGCTAGAAACCTAGTAGTGCACATATGACAAGGAATAAGATAGGCCTGTGCTGCGTAGTGAATACTAGCTATGTGTGCATAGATGTTGATGTCATCGTTAGCCCTATATTATTGCACTAGGATACGTGTTGAAAACTGTAGACTGTATCTATACTCTATTATCAGGCTGGAACCTTATGAAGACATGCTACTGTACATGGTAGACTTCCTAGCAGGTCATATGGCTACACTATACTTGTCCTATGGGACATATGAGATGGGATAGTGAACAAGGACCAACTACCATGGTGTAGAAGGGACCCTAGGGGACAAATCAGAGCTATATACCAAATATGGTAGAAGCTGGAGGTGTGAGTCACCCTCAAGAGCAAAGTTGCCTGGATTAGAAATGTCCAAGTAACTGGGTCATCGATATGGGGACCATATGGGGGCTTAACAGCTTTCCAATATCGATTGGAATATCCCTTGTGCTACGAGTTGGCATTCCTACTGCTATTACAGACACTAGTAGGGGGATGTATAGTCCTATAGCAAGAAAACAGATAGGATTCTGGTCCAGGACTATCCTAGAAAATAGAAAATATATTATAGAACAATACGGGTATAGAGCCTACCTTTCTCAGATATGAATCCAAAGTGTTTCAGTCAAGATCAGACTCCTAGCAAGTTCCAAGCGGAATAACTATGTCCTAGCACTGATATCTAAAATGCACTATGTGGAACAGCACCTCTGTGCGCCACTTCCTAGCAACCAAAAAGTAATATTACTCATAGTCCTGCAAAATAATGTTGAATTCTGACCAATATACACCCAAACATTCCTTTTCTGGTAGATACTCACTTCATATGAACAGAATCCTCTCTTCGTTCTCATTTCCTGCATAGTTACTATTACTTTATTGTGTCCACTTTCACTTATATGTAAAATATGTATGCTCACAGGTATAAAAGCAGCAGGGTTTCCACTAGGAAGCTCTCAAGCAATTACCCTGCTATATGTAGCCCTAGTGCTCAATAGCAAAGTTCTTGTCTTCTATCATTGACCATAGAGGTGACATGTGCTTAGAAAATAAACTTAGAAAATAAACCTTTGAAAAGCCCTTCTCTATATTGAACTAGAGTTGTGAAATTAGAACTTTGAGATACCCATAGGACAGAGCTAGTTCATCTAGTCTCTTTGGATAGGATTAATTGTTTCAGGACTAGTGTGAAGCCCCACTAGATCCCTTTTCACTTGGTGTGGAGCCCCACTAGCTTATAGGTGGCCTGGTTGTTGTACTAGTTCAGCTAGTGTAACCAGTGGCTTTCATAGGAACAATAGGTCTTTACCCTTGTCAGGTTCGATAGGTTATTTTGTGTCATAGGAACATATAGGAATAGTTTTAGATAGGTTTATAGGTTGGCTCGCATTGTCTTGATTATATCAAGGCCATATTATCATATTACATTGTTTCATTCATCACTCATACACTTCCCTTGTGTCCTAGTGATTTGTAGATGTTCAACTAGTGTGCTAGTTGATTTCTTGTGTTGATTGTATGGATCCTTTGACAACATTGAACCCTGCTTGCACAACTTGGCATATATATTTCGCTTGTTCACAAGCGTTCACAGCATTTTTTGAACGTGTCAAACTAGATCAACGTTCAATAATGTAGACCCTGCTGAAGATAGTTGGCATACCATTTCCACAATACTCAATGTACTTTTTGCAAACATCTGAGCTTGAGCCTTGGCTGAAGGCAGACACATTTGACTGTAACAAACTCATTTATTCAGCTGGTGATACCACTTTATCATCTGGTGCATGAGGGATCTGTTCTCTGGACATTGTAGGAGGCGGTATTTCTTTCCGTATTTCCTGGCAATTAGAACCACATTCATATCTCTAACACCACCTTGAAAAAGAGGCACGTTAACTCAATACAATATTAGAAGGGCATTGACTCACTTTCTCTTAGATCATGGGACATAGGTCTCCAGCTTTTCCATCTCCTTCATGCGGTTACGATTTTCTGAGTTGTGTGCCACACGTTCTTCTTGCTGCTGTTTGGTGAGAACAAGTCAAGTTGGTTGACAGTGGTGAAGATGAGGTCGTGTGGTGGCATTGGCAGGAATGAATGAGTATTTTGTTTGATGTTTGTCAGTATGAGCAAAAGTGAATGCAGTAGGAATTTTCACTGGAATTGCCATCATGCCCCAGAGATGAAGAGAAACAAATTGAGGGATGTGACAGGTTGCAACTAACCATATGACTGTATGACAGTATGCAACTATGACAGTGGCCAAAAATTATTTGTCTGATTCAGGGTCCATTCAGGTAAAGGTATTTTTGCTATCTAACAGTTTTTAATATTCCACTTAACTACAAATACCCATATATTCTACATTCTGTCGCAGAGAAGGGAAAACAGCATCATCATAGGAATATGCTTTGCTGAAGTCCGAATTTCCTTAACCTGCACCATAAATTGGTCAAAGTCCTTATTGCACTTGTCAAACACTAGCACCACCTGATGTCCCCTTGTAGCACCATAACCATATGTCAATAGATAAAGCCAGCTGTATTTTCCAATAGCCAAACCTGCCATCTGTGCATCCCAGTTGTCATCCACAGTTGACCCTCAACGACGTGTGCTGAGTGTTAGAATTGGCAAGACTGGAGCTGAAGAGGTGAAAGCTTTATTGCTAGGTTCAGGTGCTTCTGCAGGTGGAGTTGCCGTATGACGCAAAGGTGAATCAGCTGGCAATTCAGGGGTAGGAATCCTTCAGTACCAGGTGGATGTTGCATTGCTGGATTCTGCAGCAGTAGAAACAGGTCCTGACCCGGTGTTGGCACCCATCTCCGAGGTACATGCAGCTTCTTCAAGTTGGCTAGAGGTGAAGTCATCGACGTGATCCCAATACATCTCATCTAAATTCAAATTATATAAGAACCAATCAATTATTAAAGAGAAAATGAGCTCACCATCTGTGAGCTGTTTCTCAACGTTGCAAGGACTGCTCAGACACCTGTTTGGCAGGAGTTTCCACAGACTGCTGAGAACCTCCATTTGAACAGTTAGCTGAACAAGATGATGGTTGACAAGTAACAACTGCCTGCTGAGCTCTCCACTGTGACTGGGCTCCAGCATTTGCCATTGTATTCAGCCTAGTTATCTGAGCTGGTGCTGGGGCACTTGAAGGGAGATAGTGGGGAAGTGGGTCATGTCTAGGGTCTGGTTGTGTGTAAATAGCTGTACAATATAAAGGTGGTTCAACCAGCTGCATAATGTCAGCCTCAATATAGCCATAATCCCCTAGGATGGCAGAGATAAGCAAGTGCAAAGGATCAGATCCCTTTGTAACCATTGCAAAAAAGCTGCCTGCAAAGCCGTCGTGGATCGTTACATGACAAGGTTTCTGAACAATGAAGTTCCGGACTACAGTAATTCTAATGCACCAAGTGAGAAAATGCTAAGTAAATCATACCATACTGCTGCATACACCTGTTGTAGTATAGTGCATCATGAAACATGTAAAAATATTGCAATTGTTAATTCATCTCCCAGCAAACCTCCTGAAAGTCCTCAGAACATTCTAAGTATTCAATCATTCCAGTTAAATCTAAGTTGAACTCAAGTGATGCATTGATAACATTCTGGAGGCACAACAGCAGTTGGAGAGCCTTTTCAGCAGTGGGTACTTCAAATGAAATTGGCTAAACAGTACTTGTCAGAGTATGACCCATACAAGTGGGTACACAGGAACTAAAAGGCTGATCAGCACAATAGACGTTCTGGCTGTGGGCAGTTGGTACCTCGTAGATCTCTGTGTTGGGGATACAGAATGTGAATGCAGGCATATTGGCGATGAGAGCGGAAGTCATGGCTAGAAAGCTGAACAAAGAGGGAAAAGTGGCAGGAATGATAAGAAAGCAAAGTGGAAAGAAGACAGCAGCTGGCAGTTGTCCTGCACACATGTTTGTCACCTGGTGCAATTCAACCAATTTCAACTCTTGATTTCTCCCTTCATCAGCACAACTTGAGGCCTGACAACTGATATTGGTAAGATGTTCTTTTTCACTTTGCGGCAACAAAGGTTGGGCTATGAGATGCTGCTGCATATGGACTCATCATAGAACTGTTAATACTCAAAGCCCAGGAATCTTCAGGTCTGAGCTCAAAGCAACAACTCTTATAGTCATACCATTTATTCTTTTTTCCCTCTTTGCATTTCAAATAAAACTCATGGCTCCACAAATCACCAGGTCCCAAATGGCTTCCTGTTCTCAGGTTAAGCCAATTCTCATTGATACCTCTACTGACATTGATGCCTTCATTCAGCAGGTGTTCAACAATGAGAACTTCCATGATCCCATCTTCTCAGAATCCCCCCTTTCATCAGCTGCTTCCTCTCCAACAGCTAGTGTTGTTGGCAATGGCAGTATATTCTGCCAAGAGCGTCAGCAGTATTGGCAGGCAGATGGCAGTATTGAAATTTGTTGGGCAGTATCTGGCAGAATAAAATTAGTAATACAGTAATCACAACATTTTGTACCTACTATCAATTCTTTTTTTTTTGCTTCTGCACGCTGCTATGGCTCAAGACCACCACCCATTCATTCTCCAGCACTTCGACAAGCTTGAGGGCATCAAAAACAAGTCTCAGCGCTATTACTTCAAGTGCAAATACTGTGGAGACAACCCCAATTCAAAGGGAGCGTCAATTGAGCACTGTGACAGTGCTCTTGCCAATTACATCACATCAATCAAAGAGTGTCCTAATGCCGACCAATCTGCATGCTCACATGCTCATTGATATATGGAGGAGAAGAAGCAGCAGGACGCATCAAAGTCTAAAAATGTTGCTGAGAGGTTTCAGGAGAATCTGGCTCAAAAAAGCGGAAGGTTGGGGTGCAGGGAACATTGGATGGTGTTGTTGATGTGCCCATGACAGAGACCCAGAAGAACAGAGCAGACCTGAAGCTTCTGAGGTAAGTTGGTGTTGAATTATGACATGAAAGGCATGGTAAAGACTAAATTCATTAGGTACATCATCCATTCAAACTCAGCCTTCAAATGTAGCGAAGATTGGTATCTTCAGGACTTTTGCTACGAATTATGTCCATCTTATGAATGCCTGTCTCATTATGTGATTTCACATACCCTGCTGGATAGCGAAGTGAGTTCGGTTCATCTATATGATGTCGATGTACTCATCAAACTGGAGAGAATTGCGACCTTTCTTATTGATGGATGGGATGATAATTTGTGGCATTCACTTTATGGAAGTGTTGCATCCCAAGTTGATGAGCTTCCACTTATCCTTGGTCTAGCCAATTTGACAGGACATTGTGGCAATGCAGAGAAGATTTTCCAGACTGCCCTTCAAGCAATGAAGAACAAGGGCATTGAGGAAGCTTAGTGCTTCATTGCTGCCTGCACTGATAACCCCATGGTGATGCAGTTAGTGCGAAGAAAGCTTGAAGGAAAATTCCCATGGCTCATTGTAAGCGTTCCAATTTCATGTGGACTCAGAATTGTAGTTAATGACAGCAACCAGACTCTCGCCTGTTTCCTCCATCAGGTGAACACATTGGTTGGAGAGACATGTGCATATCCCCAGGTGAAGAAGAGCTTGAGTAAAGGGAACTGTATAGTAACCTTTTTCGATGGTTCTCATTACTAGGGTGGGCAGCTCAAGGAAGAGGCAAAATGCAACAATGTCTCTCGCAGACTAAAGAAGAACTGCGAGTCAAGGTGGTATGCCATCATCCTCCTCGCGATTAGCATGATCATGCATCGCACACCACTTGGTCTCATTTGTGTTCGGCCTGAGGCTAGACAGTCCAAAGGCGGCCTCTCTGTAGTGTCACCAGATGTTGTTGCAACCATTCTTTCTGATGATGTGTACTGGAACTATCTAAACCAAATGGTCAAAGTAGTAAAGTCAATTGTTGACGTAATCGGAAACTGCGAATCATGACAGACTACACTTGCCAACTGTATGCTACAGCTTTTAGGTGTTGCAAGAACACTTACAGACATGAAATGTGAGGGTGACGATGACCAGGCCTTTCTAGACCATGCTCAGGCAGTCTTCAACAAACATTTCTGGAAAATCGCAATTCCAATTCACAAACTTGCCCTCTTTCTTCATCCTCTCTGTCATCAGCTTGCGGTATGTGATAAAGTTGGGTTCAAGCTAGGGGACATGAAACGGACAGCACTTGGATTGGCAAAGAAGTGGAATTGGAATCAAGGGGAAGCAAAGGCATTAGCAGAGGACATTGACAGGTACTACAAATGTAAAGAACCATTCATGGGTGGGGATGAAAATGCTCATAACTGGTGGAAGTCTCTGCCCCTCAACTCGAAGAAACACCCTATCAAATCCCTTGCCATTATCATTCACTCTATTGTTCCACATACAGCTGATGTTGAGAGGCTGTTCTTGCAGTTGGGGGGTGTTCAGTCTCCAAAGTGTAGCAACTTGTCTGTCCTGGTCTTCGAAAAACTAGCTACAGTCCGAAATTCCCTTGTTAACGAGCTTACATGGAAAGGAATAGCAGCAGGGAAGTCAACTCACTGTAAACATGCCCATATGCACACGAAAGAAGGCCCTGCTGTGAGGGTACCAGAACAAAATCACTGAAAAACAGTCATTTTGACACTAATTGTTGTGTTCAGGATTGCACTAGTACATCATACTAAGTACTATATGGACTTGGTATTAGGGGTGCCAACGGTTCGGCTGGCTCACCAGCTAAGCTGGTCCGGAGCGGGCACGGACCTACCCGGTTCATGGTAACGGCTCAGCTGGACCCGGTAGCACGAACCGGTTCGACCTGGGTCAAAGCAGGTTTAGCAGGGCGTAGCCATAACTTTTGAGCACAAAGAGAACATGTCCAGAGTAGTTTATTGCTGAGTAGAAATACAATTTAGATGTATATACGCTACAGTACTGCTAATACGATACATTATAAGTAATACGATATATTGTGAGTAATACAACTTGAATATGATACAAATTTCGTGTGGCGTCAATACACGGTAAACTATACATAGTAGTAACGAGCGAGCGACTAGACTAAAAAAATTGCTTGAATTTCAATACAGTTCCAATACAACAAAGTTCAATTTCCTCCCATCTCCTCCTCCAATCCCTTGATCACCTCCCCAATAATCTCCATCGTTCGACTATCGTTGTAAGGACTCCAAAAAAGTTCCCTGTGTCGTTTGCCACCTGTTGGTACAGGCGGATTAGCGATAAGAAACAGAAATAAGAAAAAACTTACACCCAGAGCAACAAAAAATGAGACGACGAAACCCAAGATCCATGAGTGCAAGGTGAACACATTGCTCTACTATGCATTAGCGTGATAAAAAAGAGTAAGTAGACAAATACGCACCCATTCTACCAGCACACTAGTGACTAGTTGTGCAAGTGTGGTTCGACGTGATCAGAGTTGCCGTACTTAGAATAGTACACAAACTATAGATCTGAGAGTGATGATACGCTCTTTGTTACTTCAAAAGCAATCTAGATACACCTTATATTAGGGTCACAATAAGGGTTCAAAGGCTTATATAAGGGGTAGGAACAGTCCCAAGGGCTATATGTAGCAATCTTGAGTTCAACCAATACTGCCTCAAGTGTATTGACCCTGATAGAATCAAATCAACAAACTGTGCGCAAGCAGGAATCCAACTGACTCTCCAAATGGTCAATCTGGGCCTCTCTACGTCACTAGAGCTTATAAAAGCTAGTCTGAGGTCTAATCTCTACACAGGAACGCAATGCAACCAATGCCTAATGCTGCAGATCACAAGCCAAATACTTGATCTCTGCCAATACAACTTAAGCTCTTGTCTACAGCAAGGTCTCAACTAGACTTTCAATCTAGGGCCTGTCCTGAGGAAGTGGAAGCGAATGCAAAGGTCACTAATAGATCAACTAGGCCTGATCAAATGTCTTCTAAGCATGAACACCACTGGATCAACTTATATAAGAGGTCCAATCGAAATGCACAGATGCCAGTAGAGCAAATATCAGATCAAAGAGGTCTATTCAACTGACAGCCACATACAACCTAATGATATGGGCTACAGAGCACTCTCCCTTCGTCTTCTCTGCCCTTCTACCTACAAACTGCAAGCCTATATATACTGTCCAGGAAAGATAAGTAAGAAATTAGCTAATATAAGGCGAAAAACAAGCGGAACATCAATGGAATAAGTGAGGAACAGAGATAATCCATAAGGAATATACAAAACAGGGAAATATGACAGTCACAACGTCCATATAAGTTGTTTATGTGTGACCAATAAATAATATATCTATCTTTAGACTCAGGAGTTGAATCCTGTGCCTGCGGGTTGGCATTTAGCCTGTTTGAAATTTATCTTTTTCATGTGCCAAGGCACTTATCCACTAATAAGAGTCATTTCCGACATCTCCGAGCACCGGAATGGCTCAGTCATCCATGCTCTAGACCTGGGATATCTTTTACCAGTCTCCATGACCATATGGGACCCTACTATAAGGGGTATATCAAGCTTATCTGCTTCCATACTAAGTGTTTCAGGTGTTGCCACCGTTTTAACAGCTTTGCCTCCATGTCCGATCATCAGGAACAGCCTTTGCCAACATTCTGGGTTCGGCAAATGCCTTATATAAGCCCTCGGATCATTTCTGCCGATGGAGCCGTCCTCTGCATCAACTTGGATCGTTCCCTTGAACCCACATTCTCTTTGGTTGGTCATGAAAAGGTATTAAAAGTATTTTAAAAGCAAATAGTCCCTTTAATATGTCTTAGACCTTGCACAGACGGTGTACCAGTCGTGATCCAACATAGTACAGCTCCCTACAGTTTTCAGGAAAGGGTCTGCATTGACAGAACCACTAATATAAGCTATAGCAGTGGCCAGATACCCATGTGAGGCATACCATGTAACCATATACCTGCTAATATAAGTGCGTCTGACAAGTCCTTGACTTTGACTAGCTATTCAGAGCTCATACTAGTCCTTCAGAGTCCCAATTATAGCATAACAGAATATAAAAGTGCAATAATGTGTTAGAATAAAAGGTATTAAAAGTCAGGCGTATCATCGGTACACAATTCGACCTTCCAACCTTCCAAAGTCTCCCAGTTCCTTCCTTCCTCTCCAAGACGTAAATCGAGCCGCGTTTGTCGGCTTTGCTGGGCTTCATCTTCATCTTGTGGCGGAGCGCTCTTGATCTTGCCATTGGGAGCGAGAGTGAGTGGTGGAGGATGAAGATGAAGTTGGAATGACGAAGTTGGGAAGAAGGTGGACGTGTTTGTAGTAGTCGAAGAGAGCTAGAGTACGAGAAATAGAAGAGAGATAAGATAATTGACGAGGATGCTCGAGAAAAATGAGTACTCACCGTCGTATGAGAAGAAGTCGTGTTGATAGAGACGATGCTGGAAGAGTGCACAGCTGGACAAAGAAGGGTGAGAAGGGTGAGAAAAAGGAATGTACGCAGGCCAAAGGTCACTCACAGTCGTAGGTAGAACAAGAAACAAGGTGAAATGAGGTGAAAGGACTTGATGGATAAGAAGTGGTAGCTAGATTGCGTGAAAAAAGAGATTAGATAGCGGCTTAAGATACTTGGACAAATACTCACCGACGAGACCAATGAGTGACATAAGCCTCAACGTAGAAGAGGTACCATAGTTCTGCAGGGTGCAACAATGACTCGCGACCTTTGGGACTAGGAGACACTTTGACATTTTTGGCGCTTTGAGTTTCAACCCGGCGCCAAAGCACCTAGTATACAAAAGCGCCCACGCCAATGCAATAGTGTAAACTATAGATCGTGTATCCCGAGGCGTGTATTCCGTGGTGTTTATTCCGAGGCAGCATGCGATGTAGCAGATCGTCGTGGTGGAGGTATGGTTGTCCCCACGCATGTCCCCGTAGGAATCCTCTTGATTCCCCATTGGCGAGTAACGACTCTGAATCTGTGATCCTAGGTCGCAATAATAGCCTCAGCGTGCTTGGTATTCTCATCCCTTAGTTCATAGGCGAGTTACGACTATCTTTAGCGTACTTCTTGGCGTAGCGAGTGAAGCCCTACTCCGTGTCGAACCAGCCACCTGGGCAGTAGAGTAGTGAAGTAGCAAATATGCGTGACGCTCTGATATGATCTGTACTTCGGTAGGAAGAGAGCGAATGCGGAGGTTGTAATGCTATTATATGACTTGTACTTCGAACGGTGCGAATGGCAGGTCGCGCTGAAGGGACTACAACGGGGAGTGGGGAGGTTTGATTTGGTGGCATCGACAGTGAATGCGGATAACGAATTGGAGGTCGTGAAGATATTATATGATCTATACTTCAGTAGGAAGAGAACATACAACAGCGGGGCTGAGTGGGGGATATTCACTTCAGATATCGCTGATAGCGAATGCAGAGGTTGTGATGCTATTATATGACTTGTACTTCGAATGGTACGAATACCGCCCACGCTGAAGAGACTATACAGCAACGGGAAGTCTGATCTGGTGGCACCAATAGCGAGTGCGAGGGTCCTGATGCTATTATATGATCTGTACTTCGAATAGAGCGACGAGCGAACATAAAGAATGCCGCGGAAATTGTAGAGCAGGAGCGAGAGATGGTGAGTATCTCGTAGTAGAAGACGAGGCACGTCTTTCGGAGGGGGCTTGGGGGCAGTGGCATCAAACACAGCTCTGTAAGCTTCATGCCCTTTCGATGCTGCCTTCCGCTTGTTGTTAGTGGCGAATTTGGCACGGTACGGGTGGAAGTCATCCAACCTGACAGGCGAGTTAGGACGTAGGCTTAGAGCTGCAAGATACACACTCACATCAACCTTCAACCCATTTGATATAGCAGAATGAATGGGGTGCTTGCCAAGGGTGTCGAGGATATCGTCGTGCTTGGACTCAATATCTTTTGTAGTACATGTCAATCTCTGTTCCTTCTGCTCGATCAGATCACCTCAACGATGTTCCTGGTCTGATGAGGCGACATGTTCCATGTCTTTGACCATCTCTATAGAAGTTCATGAGGATCTGCTGCTCGGTAGTTGCAAGAGGAATTGCAGACCTTCGTAACGCTCAGTCAGCTTGACAAAGTAGGTCTTCGCAGGATTTAGGCACCAAGAAGCGAATTCAGCTGAGCCTTGTTACTCTTCTTTTGCTCGATCGAAGAGGTGATTCTCTGCGACTCTAGCGCCAATTTCTTGTATACGACAGAGAGCAAGTTGCACCCCTCAACGATGAGTCCTTGGTCTCACAAGACGACCTGTTTTGTAGGATTTCAAGGTGCGAAGCGTAGAGGAGAGCGTGCCGCATGGACCCAGCAAAGTCATATCTTCATCAGCCACCGCTGGACTCTGCCTATTTCTTTTGAGCGGTAACCAGGATTCGGTCATGCGTATTCAGCTCTGGCTTGGAATGACTGTATCAAGCTAGTTTAGTTTTATTTCCTTAGAACAGTTTAAAATCAACGTACCGGAGGCATAGGTTGAAAAGACATGCAGGACCTATTACCATTTGCAATAACGACATTCTTTGGCATGATGGGAGCTAAAGTGTTTGTGAGTGAGATCCTAGCATGTATCTTGAGGGCTTACGGGTATAAGTGACAATGAGACCTGGACCAAGGTCCATGAATGTTGCTTACATGTCTGTTGGCTTCCCCACAACAGCGGGTACTAATCCCTTGAGCCACGAAGAGGCCAGACATATTCAAGGGGTAGATTTGTATTCAGCATTGAGATATTTAACGCACAATGTTTTTATAGCTCAACGGCATTAAGATGCAATCATCAAACATAGCTTACAAAGCCACAAGAAAGGATACGATGTCGAAGCTACGGACTTGAATCGGACGACTACATTGCTTAGTTTCCACCTCTACCTCTACCCCTTCCTCTGTTTCCAGTCCCTGTACCTCTACTGTTGACAGAAACACCTCGACTGAGATTTTTGCCTCGGTGACTACGCACTTCAGTCACCCCCCATACAGGACCTAATAGGTCCATCCCTTGAGGTGAGCAGTTGGGCCTCTTAGGTGGGTTTTTTAGTTGTGGTTACCTCAATAGGCAACTACCTCTACCTTAAGCCTGCAATAGGGTATTTTCCTGGAATTCAGCTAAATTGAGCTTTAGGCAGCTACCTATATAGTATAAAAGATTTCAAGCTATTGCCTGGGCTTTTATTGGTAAATACCATATTTGTGTGACAGAGGGTGTCAGGGGTCCTGATTCTGAAAAATAGGCTATAAAATAGGCATTTATGCTCTGATATTGCTTTCAATTATTCTATTGATGCCTTTATCTTGTTTTAAGTGTTTATAAGACTTGGATAGTGTAAATCCTATATAATTGTGCCTATTTCTCATTAAATAGCATGCTCTCCAATATAGGCTATACAAATGTAAATGTGACATATAAAATGCTATTGAGTATTGATATTAGACATAATAATCAGAGTAAAATAATATAAAACTCTAACCACAAAAAGCAGCACAGTATTTACTATTAGTAGCTTAAAATATAGATGCTAACACTATAAAACTGTAATCTTATCAATTTGGTGAGTATTATAGGTAGCTATCTGTAAATTGAAAGCAGATATCTGATTCCATATAACTTAAGAATCTCTATCTATCATTTAAAAATAAGATAGGTAGCAACTTGTATCCTCTAGGCACTTGCTTTAATATAAATGGTGTCTACCATAGCTCATAGGTATATACCTTGAGTTAGTCTATACTATAGGTAATTACCTGAAAGTGATATGGGTAACAGGTAGTAACCTATATCTTTCAGGTATCTGCCCTAACATCAATGTATCTACCACAGATCTCAGGTAGTTGCCTCAGGCTCTTTTAGACTACAGGTAATTACCTCAAAGCTATATAAGTGACAGGTGTTTGCCTGAGATAGATATATAAAATAATACATATATTATTATACTTTCTATAATCCAAAACAGGCAAGGACCCAGAGGAATTCATGAATTAATTTTTTACATACTTTATGGCGCTTTTTTGGGCACTTTTTTAACAGGAAAATAATTCCCACCCCTTCTGACATCATTTAAACATTATTTTAAAGTTATTTTAGAGTTTTTGAGCGCTTTTTGAGCGCTTTTTTTAATGGAAAATTATTCCCACCCCTTCTGACATCATTTGAGATCTTCTCCACTCCGCTTTTTTGGTCCCAAAATAGAAGGTGCTCTTACCTCACTATTTTCTACCTGGAATCAATGCATTGGGGGGCTATTGGGGCATGCTGGGGGGCTATAAAAATCACATTTTTGAGGGAATATGTTCTAATATGTTCTAAAAGCATGCTACTGCAATTGGGGGGCAGGAGAATGCAAAAAAAGCAGTCCAAATATGGTAATTCAGGAAAATGGCATATTGGATCTTGGGCTACAGGGCAGATATTGACATGGGGTAAGTTGGAGGACCTAGATACATTAAATACAAGGCTGGAGACACCAAATAGTACATAGATTAGTGGGATAATGGTGTTTAAATATCAAAAATACTGAAAATCTCCGAAATTGGGGGAATAAGATTACAGGATGGGATGTAATGCAGCTAGGGCTTAGATGTTGTGGAACAGAGATGATATATATGTCTCCTTGATGGGTTTACAATCCTGGAGAGCTGCCTATTTTTCCAGATTTATTACAGCTAAATTCGCTTTTTTTGGACATTGGTAATACTATACCACAGGGAATGATTGGGATAGGCTAATTCTTGTTCATAACCCACTCTATGGTATACAGATGACGAATATATACTTGCCCAAGCACTCCTGTATGTGCAACACCTTGTTCAATCCAATGTATTGTACAGTTATGTAACACAGGCAGTAATACATGAATAGCACCTCAGGGAAGCATCCCAGCACCAAGGAGAGTTGAGAATCGAGTTCAGGCACTCAAAATACACTTTCCTACTTGACCACAACCAGCACCACGACTTCCACCATGGGGATGGTGAGCTTGAGCTCTACCAGGCATGCTACCTCGGTGACTACGAATTGGGGGGGCTCCACGAGCAGGAATGATGACTCCATGACCACGGCCAGTGCCACGATTTCCATCAAGACCTGTACCACGAATAACAGCGGTGATTCCACCTGGTACATTCCCGCGGCCACGTCCAACGACAGCTACGTGTTGACCTTGAATTCCTCGACCAACTCTGCCCAACAACTCTGTGCCATCTGAGAATAATGGGTCTGTCGTTCTGGCAGAGTCACGTTCCCGGTGCAACCATGGGTGAAAGGGGCCTTTGGTTTCGGGGATCATGTCATTGCTTTCAATGGATGTATCGGCGTCGGCACCTTCGATATCAACGAGAGAGGTTTCTGTATTCAAAAGGTGAGTAAATATCGATGAATAAGTTGATACAATTACCTGTGTCGCTGTTTGCCATTGATATGGGGGTAGACGGGCTGTTCCGTCTGCTAAAAGCGTCGTTTAAATATGTCCTACACCAACACCCTGAATGGCAACCTAAAGGCCGTGATGTAAACAATTCAGCCTCGAAGTTAACTCGTGGTGATGTCAGCCTTGATAATGAAAAACCTAAAATCGTAAATGAAACCACAAGAATATGTCAAAGGCACGAAAAGATACAAACAAAGATTGCAGGCAGCAGAGTGATGTCTGTTAGCTTCACCGTCAAGACAGTTACTGGTCCCTTGAGCCGTGTAGAGGCCAGACATCTTTCAAGGGTTCAAGGTATTCAGAAGATTTATCATTACGCGCGATCTATCTATAATGTAATAATAAACATCCAAGGTAAGTTAAGAAAATACAGATACATAATACCGTCGATAATTAGCAATATGATAATCTAAGTCTCGGTCGTCTTCCGTCTCTTCTGGTTGCGCTGAACGCCTTTCTTTTCTTTGATCTCTTGTGCCTCTTTGTCCATGCGAGTGAAAGCCTCCTTCTCAAGCTCTATCTGACACACGTCTGAAGCCCGCAACTTATACTCTACATTCTCATCTACAGCTCCAGTTTCGCTGTCGACAGAGCAACACGCATACATGGCTTCGGATTGACTGGCCAAGTTGCGAGGAACAGTAGCAATGCCAAAAAAAACGTATTCCCCGGCATGGTCTCCCTTTAGCACATACAGTGCCTTCTTCATCTGAACAGCGATTCCCCGCATTTCAATTTGCATGGCATTGGGAAGAATGCGATCTTGTTTTTTGTGCCGATAGAAAATACAGCAATCTCCGAGTTCCGTGTAGCCCACTTTGACCGTCCGTTCGAGACCTTTGAATGTATAGCGAAACTGGCCATCTTTACCGAAGAGTTTAACCCAAAACAGGAGTCTGACGGGTTTCCCCTGAAGCTCATAAAGCCAACGATGGCTTGGATGTGCATTATTGGACCACGTTCGGCGACACCGCACATTAACTGGTGACTCTAGGAACTTCAACATCTTCTGGATGTCTTCTGGAGTTACTACCGGCATCGGTCTTGTTGCTGGCTTGTCAATGACCAATTCATCCGATATCGCTATGTGCTTGTAGCTCGTGCGACCCATGATACGGTCTCTCATCTCTGCAATGCTACCGGTTTCCTTGTTGCTAGGGTCATTATCGATGTCACAAGCCCAAGACGAGGAATGCAGCCGGTTATCGGGTTCGTGGAGGTAACAGGATGATGAAGAAGACCCGTAATATGTTGGAGGATTGAATTTCGGATGAGAGTATCCAACGCGAACTACAAATGGTGGCTGGGCTGCTTCGACAACATGTAGGGGCATCTGCGAGCTGAATGAAGTCAGTCATCTTCGACACACCACTTATGATAAGCACATACTCAAGGTCAAGAACGAAGTCATAATCCACTTCGAACCTGTCACCGACAGACCCTTGCACAATCCATTCCATCTGTATCATCAAACTGCTTGCTGTCTGGCACCCATATCTGACATCTGTCACCCGCGCTCTACCTCTATATCCCCGAGAAAAGACGTTGACCTCTCTGAACATCCAAGGAATACTGTGAACATGGCCATTGCGAACTTCTCGATCAATTTGCACTGGAGTGAGGAGTTCGGGGTGTTTCTCCGCCAAGATATGTCGGACATCCTTTGGATCGGTTTTGAGAAACGATGTCTGATACTCAGCAGCTTCCATCCAGGGAATGCTGGGTACGGATTGAGAGAATATGCTCCGCTGCGGTGGTGTGTAGCGAACCAGAAAATTCGGCTCCACCAACACCTGGATATGTTCCTTTTCCTTCAGAGTACAAGAACCTTTCTGAATCTCTATGATGTTCCTGGTGTGGACGAGAGTCTGAAGATGTCCGCAACCATGGAATTCACTCTGCTCGACCACAAACCCATCCCATCCATGAATCGTGTGCTGAACCAAATCGCCGGTCTTCCAAGACTTCTGGACACCCCAGCCAACATGTCTTCGTATGTTATCCGTGTCTACGGTGTAGAGACCATCCTGTTCCACTGCTACCACCTCTCCCAAGATGCCAGAGATTCTGGTTACGACACGCTCACCCACTTGAAAGTCCCAACCAGCTACACGCAGGAAGTGGTCCGTGAGGATAGGATGACTGCAAGAATAGAAGAGCATGCCTTCCCGTGGCGTAAGAGGACGATGGAGGGGTTTGACGAATTCGGTAGAGACAACTTCTACGCGAAGACCATGATCGACGTTGTATCTGCAAGTAGACAAAAACTCTCGGGATAGAGACTCGACATCATGCAAGCATTGCACTACCTCATCATGCAAGCTCACTTGGTACGCACTGCTGGTCTGTATTGCCTTCACTGGCACACGCGGAATGAGGAGAACAGTGAGCTCTTTGCAACCAGATGACACCACTATTGCGGCATCACCATGATAGTGTCTCAAGCTATCGCATCGCTTGAGTGTCTCTGGTGGTATCGAGTGTTTGGAATGCGTATGTTGAGGGATGGCGTCTCGTGTTTCGTCCTTGCAAGCAATTGGCTCTTCAGGAGGAGCATTCGTGGCTAACTCCTCTTCTGATATTGACCATGTAGCGTCTGGGAGTTCTGAAGGAGGAGGTGGAGGCGTTGTGTAACGACATTCGTTTTTCCTGACTTTGTGAGGTGGATTGGTGTATAAACACACCCAGCTACCAGTTGAATGCTCGAGAGCAGCTCTTTGATAGTGTTCAATTAGTAGCTGCAAGGACAGAGGTGTCTCGTAGACGTCCATCTGTACCATTTTGATGCTGTTGAGGCCTGTTGGACTCCTAACGACATGCCGACACATGCTCAAAGCGAGTGCGGTTAAAGCTGGATTTTGGGTTTCCACATAGAGGAAATTGTCCTTCGGCCGCCTGGCATAGAGAGTCACATTGCAGTCTGCTGGCCTCTTGGTCTGAAAAATTTTGCAGAATTCCTTCTGTTAGCAGCAATAATCCTTAGCGACGGGTAAGCACGTAACACTTGATGTCAAAGCAAGTGGACCGTGATCAACGCCTAAGTGAATCAACTAGGTCAAGGATAGAGATGATGATCGAAAGACTTGTGAAAAGCCTTGAGACTGTGTTTAGCAGTGCTGGTACAAGACAATAGCAAGAGACGATGATATTCGATGTAGAGAGTACACAGTTTATATAGTGGAAAGTTCAATAGCATAAAGGACAAGTAAGTATAAATGAATATGCCACACCGATACGATGGTATGAGAATAAGAAGCATAAAGACCACAATGAACAGATAAGACTACAAAGGAAAGTCCAGATAGAGAACAAGGACAATAGAGTAGCTGAAAAGATAATCAAATGATACCATAAAAGGATTAATTATTCTAACACTCCCCTTCAAACCGAGCATAGTCCCATTTGACTTGCGAAGTGTTTGACCTTTGCAGAGGGTAATCCTTTTGTCAACGGATCAGCCAACATGTCTTCGGTTGGACAATACCCCAGCACAATTTTCCCCTTTTCGACCGTATAACAGATAAAATGGAACCGTATGTCGATGTGTTTCGTTCTCGCATGGAAGCAGTCTCCTAGAGATAAGGAAATCGCTCCTTGGTTGTCTGTTTTTAACAGCAGTGGTTCCTCCTTTCCTCCAAAAATTTCGGACATAAAAGACCGAATCCATAAGGCCTCCTTTGCCGCGTGCATGAGCGCGACGTATTCGGCTTCTGTTGTGGAGAGAGCTACTAGAGGTTGCCTTTTCGACGACCATGATAGAGCCCCACCGTTGAGCATGAACACGTATCCTGAGATAGCTCTCCGTCCCTCTGTAGTCATTCCATCCGCATCCGAATACCCTACTACCCTTTGATGGTCTTCCGTCTTTTCATTTGTTTGCCTGTATGATAGCCAATAGTGCATGGTCCCCTTTAAATATCCGCAAATCCTCAGCAACGCATTCCAGTCCTCTCTTGTCGGTTGTTGTAGATTGGTAGAGGACTGTGAGAGCGCATATGTGATGTCTGGCCTGGTTGCTATGGATATATACTGTAGTGCTCCGACTAATTCTCGAAATGGCATTGGGAAGGGAGCATTCATGGTACTGGTCCCAGTTTCGAAGGATGGGTTCGAGTGTTTTCCAGCATTCTTTGCATTCAGTTCCCTGTGGATGGTCGCATCTGTTGACACGCCAGTCTTTGTCTCCGTAGAGAAGGGCTGCTTGGGCCGTTCTGTGGTCGAATGATGGATTTCGTCGTTTGGCAGCTTTAACAAGCCAGGTAATGGGGGAATAGACAAAGGGACTGCGGGAGTTGAGATCTTCGAGTTGTTGGGTAGACATGATTTTGGTTTGAAGGGGGCAGAAGTTGGTTTGATGTTGCTTAGACCGAAGCGTTCCAATACTGCTTTTATGTATGATGTTTGGCATAGCC
The DNA here is from genome assembly GCA_037176845.1 of Paramarasmius palmivorus. Lineage (NCBI taxonomy): Eukaryota > Fungi > Basidiomycota > Agaricomycetes > Agaricales > Marasmiaceae > Paramarasmius > Paramarasmius palmivorus. The sequence continues at coordinate 54,561 of JAYKXP010000167.1, forward strand.
GAATTATCCCATGTTCCTGCTGGATCTCAATGCCTAGTAACCAATTGATTTGTCCTTCATCAGTGACTTCCATTTTGGATTTAATTTTGCTCTTGGCTTTCATCATTTTCTTTTCATCTTCTGCCACAATGGTCATGTCGTCGACGTGGATGAATATGATGGTGAAGGGATTTTTCCGGTAGAACACTGCGTGATCATGTTCGGATCGTGTGTATCCTAGTTCTTTCATCCATTGGACAAATTTTTCGTTCCATCGTTTTCCTGCTTGGTGGAGTCCATACAATGCCACTTTTAGCTCCATTGCTTCTCCTGGTTTGGCTCCAATGTCTAATCCTGGTGGGAGTTTCATGAATACCCTTTCTTCGGGTTTTAATCTTCCATAAAGGTATGCGGATTTTACGTCCATCTGATGGATGGTCATATTGTGATGTGCCGCTACTGACAGAATGGTTCTGATGGAAGTGAATTTTGCCACTGATGCGAATGTGTCATCCAGCAAGTAATCTATCCCTGGTATTTGGCGAAACCCTTTTACCACAAGTCTGGCTCTGTACCTGTCTACGTTGCCTTCCTTGTTGCGCTTAGATCTGTATACCCATTTGTTTGGAAGAATGTCCGTTCCGGGAGGAGGCATGGATAGGGAGTACGAATCTTGGTTCTTTAGTTGGGTGATTTCATCTTTCATCGCTTCCAACCATTTTTCCTTGTTTGGTCCTTCTAGCGCTTGTTGGTGTGTGAAAGGATCTGATTTTTCCATCTTGCTAGTGACTTTGGCTATGCTGGCGGTTAGATGTTTTTCGGTGATTCGGATTTCTTTCCCTCCCTCTGCAGTTCCTTGCTGAATTTGTTTTACTTTGTCTGTGGGTTGTCGTCTTCGTTTTCCGACTATTACTTCAGGATCAAGGAATTCCATTTCTTCTTGTGTTGCTTCGTTGATAGGGGGACCAGTTTCAGCGACAGATTTTAACAATCCTTCTAATTGTTCTTGCTCCCCTTCGCTGATACTTGTCTTCCTATCTGAGAAGTATATGCTCCGTTCCACCGTTATGGATCTGGTCTTTGGCCAGTAAACTCTGAATCCATTGGATTCTTTGTCTGGACCTAACCAGTGTCCATCTACGGTCATTGGTCCAAGCTTGTCTGGTTGGTCATCCCGTTTTACGAAGACGTTGCATCCCCATGATCTGATGTATAACCCATTTGGATGTTGTTTGTATCTTCTCCAGTAAGGTGTTTCTCCTTGTATAGCTTTATGGGGAACTCTATTCCATAGGAATACTCCATAGTCAACGGCATATCCCCATAGCCACTTTGGTAGCGATGATCCGATTAACATCACTCTGACGTAATTGAGTAATGTGAGATGTGCACGTTCAGCGTCTCCATTGTGTTCGGATGTATCGTGAACTGTCAGCCTTCGGATAGTGCCTTTGCTTTCCAAGTATTCGGCAAATTCTTCTGATAAGAATTCTCCTCCTCGGTCGGAATGTAAGATTTTAATCTTTATGTCTTCCTGTGTGAGAAGTCGTTCTTGGTGAATGACGTATTTGGCGAAGGCTTCTCCTTTGGATCGTAGGAGCACTTCTGTTAACCAATGTGTGTGACTGTCTAGGAGAGTTAAAGCATATTCCCCTCCTTTGTATGTTTTGATTGAGGCGGGTCCCCACACATCCATGTGAATAATGTCACCGAACTTTTCAGCAACTGGATGTTCGTTTGATTTTCCTACAGGATGACGTTTGCCTTTTGCAGCTAGGCAGATGTCACATGTTCTCGGTTGTTCCATTTTCTTGTGGTCAAGTTTTAGTCCTGTGATTTTTCCTTCGGTGATCAATCTGGTGACATATTCGTAATTTGTATGTCCAAAAATGTCGTGAGCTTCTTGTAGTGATATGACATGTATCTTGGTTGCTGATAACGCGTATTCATTGTGGCTGTTCCATTGATATAATCCATCTATTTTGGGAATTTGTTGAATTAAACGCCCCTTTTGGTAGATGTTCATTTTCCCATGCTCTATGATAATGTGGTGGCCATCATCATCTAGCATTCCAAGGCTGACTAATGTGCATTCCATTTTGGGAACTAGCATTGTATTTGGGAGTTTCAGGTTTCCGAAAAACATCGTTCCTTCTTGTGATGACTTTAAAATACCTCCATTAGCTGCTGTGATGCATTTATCTTCTGTTGGTGAGATGTTGGAAAGGAAATTGGGATTGGGGGTCATATGTTTTGAAGCTCCTGAGTTGAATAGAGTTGTTTCTCCAATATGGTCACTCGAGGCATAGGCTGAAATGATGGAATTGGAGGCACTCTTAGGTGCTGCGGAATCTACAGTTCTGTGTGCTATGTTTGTATGAGAAAATGTCCCCTCGGTGTCGGCGTCATCTATATTGCTACTATTTTCACTCCCACCCTCATATTCTACTGTAATGGCCCTTTCCGTGGATGTTGTGCTTTCTTCCCATTGAACTGCTGGTCCGAATGTAGCTGAGTTGTCCCATGGGGTAGCGACGTAGCTTGGCCATGCTTCAGAATTGTTCCATGGGTCGTCAGGCATGTCGTCCCATTCGGAAGGAGGAAGAGGGGCTAATGGTGGGTTGTCAATTTCGCGAATGAGTGATCGATGTTTTTCGTCCTCGTACCAGTCGGCTACAAGCTGTTTGATGTAGGCATCAGAGTGCTCTTCCATCTGAGCTCAATATGGGACTGCTGTACCGTCCCTAGCTTCCTCTGTTGTTTGTCCCTTCTTGTATGGTGTCCTGGCGATGACCTGTCCACCCATCAAGGTCTTATTGGCCGACCTGTAACACGTTTTGCAGCAGTGGAATTCCATGAAATCGTCATCGCCATCGTCGTCCATGCTGTCGTCGAAGAGGACTCTGATGATCCCTACTGGTCTGCGATCTCCTCCTTTGGGGGTGTGGCAAGTGCCACAGTCGCACTCTAGACTCATGTGGGGAAGGTGGCTGTTGTTGTTGTTGGATGACGTCCAGAGATCTTCTGCTGGTGGATTCGCAAAAGAGTAAGTGGTCTGTGAAGGGATTGGACTTTGGGTCCTTTTGTTGGTTGTTTCCACTTGAAGTTGGTTCGTGCTGTCTGATCCAGTCCAACGTGTTTCATCGAGGTTGATGTGAGGGAATGGGTTGGTTGGGGAAATGGTGGTAAGCGCGTAACACTTGATGTCAAAGCAAGTGGACCGTGATCAACGCCTAAGTGAATCAACTAGGTCAAGGATAGAGATGATGATCGAAAGACTTGTGAAAAGCCTTGAGACTGTGTTTAGCAGTGCTGGTACAAGACAATAGCAAGAGACGATGATATTCGATGTAGAGAGTACACAGTTTATATAGTGGAAAGTTCAATAGCATAAAGGACAAGTAAGTATAAATGAATATGCCACACCGATACGATGGTATGAGAATAAGAAGCATAAAGACCACAATGAACAGATAAGACTACAAAGGAAAGTCCAGATAGAGAACAAGGACAATAGAGTAGCTGAAAAGATAATCAAATGATACCATAAAAGGATTAATTATTCTAACACCTTCCACCAACATATGACATCACGCTGGCGTTTGGACTGATTGGTGGTCAGTTTCGGATGGAAGTTATTATAAGGTATGACTTACGTGGACATACACAAGCCATATTGACTGTAACCCATGCTTTTGACGTGTTTTCTCTCTGCGTTCAGCAGCTTCGCTGTTTGGTTCGTTATAGAGTGTCATCATTACTTTGTCCACGTAATTGTAAGTCCTGGAGTCGAGTTTCTTCTTTCCAAAGTCTACGAATGGTATGCTGGGCTTGGATATCCTTTCCTTGTCTGGTCTGAGCTTCGTTGTGATAGTGTGATAGTTGATAGAAGGACTAGCGTCCTCGTCATCTCCAACAATGAATCCATCTGTCCAAACAGTTAGGATAAGTAATGTGTAAGACTATCAGAACATACCCATATCCTCGTCACCCTCGTCATCCTCTTCATCGTGGCTGACCTCTGCTTCCAGGTCAAGGAAGCCCGAGACACCATCCATATCCCCCCTATTGCGCTTTCGCTTCTTCGACATTCTTTGGGTGGGCGATACTTCTCCTGTCGACTCTGCAGCACAGATACCAGGAGGCGACGGCGGATGAGAGGAGATAAACCGTGGTGAGGAGCACGTCTCTGTATTTGAGGAAAGCTCAACATCCTGAAATGATTAACTCGCTGACAAAGGCCCATCTTCAATGCGTTTAGGGCTTGTGATGAATTCGGGGGTTTTCGCAGTCATTGGCCCGTCTATATGGCGAAATGGACGTGGTGAAACGGACTGGAAAGTGAAGGTTTCCCCTTCAACATACTCAGGCGTTTGCGCCCCTTGAAAACGTGTGGTCTCTATCTCTTCAGTTGTTGTATCTTGGATCCCAGGGCCTGTTTGAATCGCCCCAACTGTGATCAGAGCATCGTCGTTGCATTCGTGTATCGTATTCGTTGTCGAAACCTCAAAATCCATCGTATTACAATCGATGCATAAGGTGCTGTCCATATATTCGTCTCTCCGTCTGGGTATTGTGGATTCCTAGCATAAAAAAACATGGCTTCAGCATGCGTATTTGAAGCTTCATTTTGGAGGTTTAAACTTGAACTCGTATCTCATTTTTTTTCAGTATATCTTATATCCTTCATTGTTATTTGTCTTATACTATTGATAGTGTACTCTATACTACGAGGAGGAAAGTAATTTACCTTAGAGATTATCCGCAGTGTCATAGACACTGCCTCGTTGTGGTTTGATGCAAAGTCCAAAATTACGTACCCATCCAGAAAGGCCGAGCCTTGAGGCAGGCATGAGGAGCACATGTACGAGGGTCTGTGCTCATGTGAGCACAGACCCTCGCAGGCAACACTGAATCACGCAACACAAGTTAGCGCTCTGAGCGGACTTTGAATCCGGTTGCTCCTTCTCTTGTACCTCCATCATCCCTATGTCCCTACACATCCCTATGTTATCCCTCCCCTCCTTAGCCTCATATGTATTAGTGTCAATAATGTACATGTTAATTAGTATGAAAAATGTATTTAAATCAATGAAATTCCAATGTAAGTACACCCAAAAATTATGAAGAAAAATTATGAAGACCGAGATGGCACCATGCTACTCATTCTTCAAGTATTGTCACGATTATTAATGCAACTCTGCAGGGCATGCGTTTACGCTCCTTGTTCCTGCAATCGGCATCCAGGATGCCCACCGAAACACAAGACAGAGAAGAACGACGGAGAACTCGTAGAGTCGTGGTAGTGGCGTCTTTGGCGAGCACGATTAGGAAAGTGGGCTACAGTCGCACCAAAGCTACGGATCCTGGTGAGTAACAGACCCTTTTTTTTTTTTGCGTGACTCATCCTCCATCCCTGACAGAGATTCGATCTCGTTGGTCAAGTCATACATGTCACGTACGTCAATATCTTTTGCTGTTGAAGATCAACATCGCATATCAATACTCCTTCACAGTTACAGGATCCGCACCGTGCACGTAAGAAGGCCGAACGTGTTCTTTGGAACGAAACATGCTATGTCCTTATCCGAGTCTTCCGTGAAGTTCATATCCGTTACTTTGATGGTATGTATCCTATTTTATGATTGGTTTATCATTCTGATTTGCACCAGCATGAGCGTCATCATTAATCACAATGAGCTCGGTCCAAAGAATCCAAGCCCATGGCCCCATTTCTTGGATATTAACGCGTTCTTCCAGTCGTTCGGCTTTTGCCTCGCATCGTTGGTGTAGAGATCCAATGCCTCCCGTACGTCACAATACTTGTATTCACTCTACTGCCCTAACTTTCGCGTCTTCACAGGTACAGGCCCCACATCACGTATGTAACAGGGTGAACGCGTTTTTGGAACGATAATCCCAGATCCAACTTTTCATGTCAGCATTATGGAAAAGTCCGTATTCTATGTTTTTCTTGTTTATTTTTGCTAATTCCATGTTAACCTATTTTCTGATTGGTTCTAGTAGGTGACGCCGCCTTACTTCAACAAAAACGCGCTTCGGGCGATGAATTCGAGTTCATACATGATCATTCTTCAGGTATGAATGCGTTTTTTCAAACTTCTGCATTTGCCTACTGATTCGGCACTTCCAGCTACAAATAACGGGTGTAACTCACAGCTAGTTACCCAGAGAAATGGCAAAATATCGCTTTCAACGAGGCCAGAAATTGAGGCGCGCGCGACGAACTAAGAAGAAAGGCAAAAGCTCTCCTTCACCCAGCCCCTCACCGCCTTCACCTCCCAGTCCCTTACCCTTGGTAGCCATACCCCAACGTTAGTTTACTTTCCTCTATCTGCACTATCTTTACTGAAATCTTATCGTTAGCTTCAATCCCACCAACCGTCGTAGACCAAGCTGTGCGACACTTCAGGGAGATTTTATGCGTGTACGACGCGTTTTCTACGTCCTCTAGGCTTTATGCTCACTAATTCAACAGCTCACGGGTCTCTCACACTTACACCGATGCAAACGGCGTCAGCCATACAATTAGTCGTCTTGTTATGGACACATTTGTTTTGCGAAACTGTTAATTACCTATATGTCTTATCACTTCAATCAGTATTTTGTTTCCCCTGAGCTTTTAAACGATGCGGCAATGCCTTCAAAGGGTCAACGTGTTCTTGATTTAATACGATTAAATCGGTGCCGCATGGTTTAAGGTTCATTCTTTCGCATTTTGTCAAGGTAATGACTTTAGGCGCTCAAACCTATCGCGTTAAAGTTTCCTTTTTAGATTGTTACTCCACCTTGAACGTGTTTAGGCACAGCAGAGTAGGCCATTGCTTGGTATGTTCATTCCTGTAATAAGCTCTCGGACATGTTACTTACGTTGTCATGCGTTGCAGGACATATAAACTTACTATTCTACGAAATCAACACTGCAAACCCCACTAACATGGCTGGAACAAGGAGGAAGAAAGCAAACAGGAAAGGTACGGATGATACTTCTCATCGTCTAGCGTGTAACTGATGTGCTCTCGACAGAGAACAACCCAGAGCCCCCAATTGACACAGCTGTCGTGGTGGAACCTCAAGTTGCGACTCAGGTTGAGCCTCAAGTTGCGCCTCAGGTCAACCCTCAAGTGATGGATCAGGTTCGCCCTCGTACATATGAGAACTTCTCTGCAACTACTTTGAATTCTCATGCTTCGACAGGTCCTGAACCCGCATCCAATGACTCCACTGTAGAGATTCGGTCAGTAAACGCAACTCTAGCCCCAGTGGTGGCCAATAGCAGTGATGGCCAAGAGTCTTCAGGAGAGAACAACGGTGAGCATTTACTCGATTCATCTCAATCAAGTCTCATTTAGTTGGAAGCTGCTTGTGGTCGGTCACTAGTCACCCCAACATCACGCCCTGCCACTCGTTCCTCGACTCGTACACGAACGCCAAGCAGACTTCCACTCCCTCAGACTGTAACTCCCCAGCCTCCAAGCAACCCTTGACGTCGCCGCTCCAAGAAGAAAGATACTGAGCAAGGTACTGCAGCTGAAAACCAAGAAGTCATTGCACACTGTGAGTTCTATTTTGTCTAGTATACCTGATCTCTGTTGACAGATGCCGATGACCCTCAGGAAGTAGCATTCTTCAATCAGCCAATTGCTCAATCAACTCCGTTAGTTTCTGCGTTCCGAAGGGCTGGATCTCAAAGCTGTGAACAGACCAATGTTCACTTTGATGTCTCTTCTTTGGGAGAGTACATCAATGTCGAACAGATCTCTATCTCTATGGACGACGACCTGACTATATCACTCTCAGTTGCAGCTCCACCAACCAGGACGACGCAGGCTACATCATGCAAGAACATGGGAGGTAAGTTGTCGATTTCCCTTTGTATCCGTGCAATACTCATCACATTTATCTTAGGGGCCGTAGACAAACTCAACAAGGCAAAAGCTTGAGGTCGCAAGAACACTTCGCGTCGAGACAGTATCTCACGTCGCCAGCGAGACTTTGACGCCGCCGTCCAGAGGCCTTTGGTCGACTTTACTACCTCTCCACCAACGAGGATGGCTGGCACAGGATCACAGCGTTCCAAGCGCGCAGCCGATGTCCATGAGTTCTTTACTTTCAAAGACAGATATTATAGATGCAACTATTGCCTTCAGTAAGTCCCATTCTTACTTCGTGTGATGTCCTACTAATCAAAACTATAAATAGGAAAAGAGAGGAGTCAGCAGTCCCAGAAGCTGTAACTGTTCACCCCTACACACTGGGCACTGGGAACACGAATATGCAAAAGCACTTGGTAGCTGCGCATTTTCCTGAATGGATAGACGACTGCGATGCTTGTGGAATCCCCGTAACCGCTGATTGCGCCGCCAATAAAGCCAAGTTGTACCGAGATAAGAACAATCGACCAGATCCCACCGTTTCCCTTGAGTTCGCCTCATTCAGTATAGAAGGGTTAGTCGATTGCTTGATGGAATTGATTGTGAAGGACGATCTTGTAAGTTTACATGATCTATATGTTGTTCAAAGTTCAATGCTCACCTCTTGTCTCAGCCCATTAGTCTTGTTGAGTCAGAAAGCTTTGTTCGGCTAATACTCTACCTAAAGCGAGACCTTCGAGAGAAGGATATACTCGGGCGCACGACGATGAGGAAGGTTATCATTCAAGCTTGGTACCTTCATATGCACGAGATCGCCAAAGAATTCGAGGTTAGTTTCTACCTTTTCCCGCAATATGGGCTGTTGTATTGATCTACCTGTACTAGAATGCGATCAGCAGAATTTCCTTTACGACCGATTGCTGGACAGATTCGACTCTTTATCCCTTCCTTGCCCTCACTGCCCACTGGGTGGCTGAAACTATTGTTACTGAGAAGGCGTCGAACGGTACCATAACGACTCGCAGCGTCTTGAAGATGCGCTCAGAGGTCATAGGCTTCCATGAGGTTCCAGTGTCGCACACTGGTGTGCATCTAGCACAGGCCATCAAGTACCTACTTCGTAGGATTGGTATTGAGAAGGATGTACGTATGCAGCATGTGCATCATTGAGATTGACTAACAGCTAGCATTACCAGGTCGGCTATTTCACGACGGATAACGCTTCTAACAATGACACTATGGTCGAACATCTTGCTTCGCACTTTAAGGCTATCGATGTCGAGTTTGACGCGCATAAGAATCACATGTGGTAAGTCCAGTTGTTGCCTTAGTAGTACCTAAACCTGACTGTCTTTAGGTGCTTCGCACATATTCTCCATCTGGCTGTGACACCTATACTCGAAGAGATGGACAACATAGACATCGCTTCATTGATCGCCGCAGAACATGGCGAGATAGTTTGTTCAACAGAAGGTATTCTCACAAGAACTCGAGGCATGGTTCGTGAGGTGTGATGTCTATTTCTCTGTTTCATAAAAATAAATCTAATCACGCTGGCAGTCTCGCGCATCTAGTCAAAGACGAATCGCCTTCGAAGAAATGGTCAGAGCTGCGCGAAACAGAAGAGAACTCTTACTGACACGCAATATCCCTAACCGTTGGAGCTCTGCGCATCTAATGGTCCATAGAACCATACTCCTTCGTCCAGTGAGTCTTTGATTATTTTCCTCGATAATTCGTGCTAAGCTCTGCTCAGCAACTGGATGCATTCCGCGTACATTCTGCTCATGGAAACGAGATGACGCCTCATATCTTGAGCAAGTACGAGTTCAAAGGCTTGGTACAATGCGAGGAAATTCTTAGGGTATATCACATCAATATTCACACTTTGCTTGCTTGTTCATCATTCTTTTTAGGTACCTCACGCATTCCAACATTTTCTGTCTCAAGAAGATACACCATCCCTTGCCTATGCCATCCCTGCGTTCTATGCTGTCGTGGACCAATGGCTCGCGCTACAGGACAAGTACCCAGATCTCTATGACGTTATCGAGCCAGGAATTGCAAAGCTGCAGGCTTATCTAGCAAAGATTGACAACATTCCGGCGTATTTATTTTCCATGAGTAAGTTGCTCCTGTCTTAAGCACTAAGTGCCATTCTGAAAGCTTTTCAGTTATCAATCCCCTCGTCAAAATGCGGTGTATCGATGAAAGAATGCCCCGACGCAGGAACGAGATACTTGAGATGCTCTATAAGGAGGTATAGTGTGCTTTTCAATCTCTCTCGCTCAAGTCTAATGACGCATCATAGATGCGTGCATACCAAGACGACTCACCTTCCCCATCCTCAGGACCTACTGATACGTCGGCGACATTCGAGTTGGGTGCCAATTGGGTAACTCAGGCTCTGGCAATGGACACCAATGTGAAGCGCACCAATGGAAGCATGGAAGAAGAGGTGTCCTTGTATCTTCAGGACAACACCCCGGTTCCTCCTGGTAAAGATGGGCTATTGCAATATTGGGAGGTATGCCTATCAGCCGTCTCTTCATATCGTCTTCTCTCAACTTAGTTGTAGGCTGCACGCGCAAAATATCCTAACCTCTTTTGGGTGGCCATCGATCTCCTTCCCATTCAAGGAACTTCTGTACCCTGTGAGCGGCTATTCTCTTCTTCAAGGCGAACAAAAACTGATCTACGAACTCGTTTGGGGAACGAATTAATGGAAGCAATTCAGATCTTGAAGAATACCCTCAAGAAGAATGGCCCACTCCAGTTCACGCGGCACCTTAACTTCGAACGGGAGGCTCAGGAGTTCGAAGCCTGGCAGGATGAAGAGGATGATCACGTACTGGAAACAGAGGATCCATACTTATTCGCTGTGAACTTGTCGACAATATCATTTGTAAATTCCGCTCTGGTTTTAGCTTAGTATCACACATTAGAACTTGTTATCTTGATTTCTTGTATTGTATATCATCTGCGACTTTAAATACAGGTCTATACACACGTTTACATCTTTACTTCACTGCCTGGAACTTTGTAAGGAAAAAGGTGGTCAAGCCGACGGCTTGACCGGTTGAACCCGGTAAAATGCCGAGCGGCTCACCACTTATCGGGTCCGACCCGTGACCCATGCCAAGGCTCTGGGTCAGGACCGTTAGCGGCCCGACCCGACCCGTTGGCATCTCTACTTGGTATCACTGCTAGGAACCTAGTAGTGCACATATGACGAAGAATAAGATAGGCATGCACTGCGTAGTGAATACTAGCCGTGCGCGCATAGACGTTGATGTCGTTGTTAGCCCTATATGATTGCGCTAGGATACGTGTCAAAACCTGTAGACCGTATCTATACTCTATTACCAGGCTGGAACCTTACAAGGACATGCTACTGTACATGGTAGACTTCCTAGTAGGTCATATGGCTACACTATAATCGCGCTAGGGGACATATGAGATGGGATAGTGAACGAGGACCAACTACCACAGCGTAGAAGGACCCTAGGGGACGAATCAGAGCTATATACCAAATACGGTAGAAGCTGGAGGTGCGAGTCACCTTCGAGAGCAGAGTTACCTGGATTAGAAATGTCTGAGTGACCGGGTCATCAATACGAGGACCATATGGGGGCTTAACAGCTTTCCATATCGATCGGAATATCCCTCGAGCTTCGAGTTGGGATTCCTACTGCTAGTACAGACACTAGTGAAGGGCATATAGTCCTATAACAAGGAAACAGATAGGATTCTGTGCCAGGACTGTCCTAGGACATAGAAAATATAATATAGAACTACAAGGGCATAGAGCCTACCTTCCTCGGATACGAATCTGAAGCGTTTCGGTCGAGATTGGACTCCTAGCAAGTTCCGAGCGGAATAACTATGTCCTAGCACCAATATCCAAAACGTACCATGCAGAACAGTGCCTCCACGTGCCACTTCCTAGCAACCAAAAAGTAATATGACTCGCAGTCCTGCAAAATAATGTCGAATTCCAACCAATATATACCCAAACCTTCTTTTTCTGGTAGATACTTACTTCATATGGACAGAATCCTCTCCTTGTTTTCATTTCTTGCATAGTTACTATTACTTTATTGTGTCCACTCTCACTTATATGTAAAATATGTACGCTCACGGGTATATAAGCAGCAGGGTTTCCACTAGGAAGCTCTCAAGCAATTACCCTGCTATACATAGCCCTAGTGCACCAATAGCAGAGTTCTTGTCTTCTATCGTTGACCATAGAGGCAACGTGTGCTTAGAAAATTAACTTAGAAAATAAACCTTTGAAAAGCCCTTTTCTATATTGAACTAGAGTCGTGAAATTAGAACCTTGAGATACCCATAGGACAGAGCTAGTTCATCTAGACTCTTTGGATAGGATTGATTGTTTCAGGACTAGTGTGGAGCCCCACTAGATCCCTTTTCACTTGGTGTGGAGCCCCACTAGCTTATAGGTGGCCTGGTTGTTGTGCTAGTTCGACTAGTGTAACCAGTGCTGCCTTTCATAGGAACAATAGGTCTTTACCCTTGTCAGGTTCGATAGGTTATTTTGCGTCATAGGAACATATAGGAATAGTTTTAAATAGGTTTATAGGTTGGCTCGCGTTGTCTTGATCATATCGAGACCATATTATCATATTACATTGTTTCATTCATCACTCGTACACTTCCCTTGTGTCCTAGTGCTTTGTAGACGTTCCACTAGTGTGCTAGTTGATTTCTTGTGTCGATTGTATGGATCCTTTGACAACGTCGAACCCCGCTCGCACAACTTGGCATATATATTTCGCTCGTTCACAAGCGTTTTATAAGCCTCACACCGCTATCACCATTGACATTGTGAAGGACCTGGAGGACTCTATGACATGGGAACCACCTATTGGAACCACCAAAAACCCAGCTAATTCATCTGAAGAGAGTGCCGTTGATGCAGCATTCCGGAGTCTTGAGAAGGAACTAGAGAAAGAACTGTCAGTGGAAGGTGTCGATACAGAAGACAATGGATTTTTGGTTACCAGTGGAGATGTCTTTAATTTTGACGAAATCAGACATGCACTTGAGGGTATTGCACCAGCTCCATATGCAGATGAAATTGAGGTTGTACGTGAGGGCAGTGGAGGAAGCTGGTCAATCTCAGACATCGTTGGGAACTAGAGTTGAATTTCATGTATTAGAACCTCATTTCATCTACAGCTACATAAAAAAATGATGTGTTGATATGAGAGAAATAAAGTTCAGTCAGAGTTTCTGCCAGAGTCGGATACTGCTGGGCAGAATCATTCTGCTGTTCTGCCTGGCAGTATCGGTCCAAAATTGTTCTGCCATCTACATTACCAACAGCATCTCCACCTCCTTCTCCAACACTCTTGCCTGCTGAACCACTGCTGCCTTCAGAACAACACCTTAGCCGTGGAAAGGTGAAAAGCAAAATCTGCTGAAAGTAGAAATGAGCTGAAGAGAAAGAAGACTTGGCATTGTATGACCTGCCATCACCAACCAAGCGGAGACACATCGAGCTATCCCTGGATCTTGGTGAAGTTTGTGTGGTGAGAAATGGCTTCACAGGGTTACATTCTCACTGAGGCTGTATATCTGGTGAATATACCCTCCAACAGATGTGTGGACCTGGTTCCTTGTTCAACTTTGAGTACATACAATGGGATGCATCATGAGTTTCTTTTTTTTGCAGTACTCTGGGCTTGAGATTGATTGATGTTTAGATTTACACTTCTGGTTCTCAACCATAGTAACCAAATCCTGTTGATCTGTGTCAGCAATCCATGGGATCCACAGTGGTCTGCTGTAACAGAATGAGCTGCTGACAAGCTGGATCACTGGTGCAATGAAGTCTTGTTCACAGCTCAACAGCTCAGAGGAAGTCAACGTGGGCAGCTTTTTACCCTTAACTCAGGTGTGGTCAATGGATTAGGCTTGAAGGTCAGCTTTATACTCATGTTTGGTTGATTCTGACTTTGGCTGTAGGCTCCAGCTACATGAAAGCAAGCAAACCTCACAAGTGCTGAGGTCATCAACAAGCTCCAGCAAGATTCAGACTTTTGGCACATTGCTGGCCATGGGTCTGCTGCTTTTGCCACATAGCAAAGTAAGCTTTTTCAGTTGTACCTCCAGAACAAACACAATCTATGCAGATATGACCCCAGCCTTTGCTGGAACTATCCCAATAGTGTGTTTGCTGATGCCGCATTCAATTTTGAACCTCGTGTAGTATCTCAAGATCATGCAGACTATAAGAATCGGCCAGACAGGTTTTGTGCTATTACTGCACTTTGCCCCAGTCAAGGAGGATATGACTATACGAAGGGCGGTCATCTGATTCTTTGGGACCTACGCCTCGTAATTGAATTTCCACCAGGCTCAACTATTCTTCTTCCTTCTGCTATCTTTCATCATTCAAATGTTGTGATTGCTCCTCACAAACACAGGATGTCTTTTGCACAATACACATCTGGTCACCTCTTTTGCTTTGTAGCGCATGGCTATTGTACTGAAGAGGCATTCTATTCCTCTCTCACACCTCAAGAACAGGTCAAGGAAGAAGAGAGCGATTGAGGGTGATGGAAAGAAGTGTTGAAGCAGTTCTCCACATTAGATGATGTGATGAAGTTAGCAGCAGTGGCATCATCTAAGTCAAGAAAGTAGTTAGCATCTGCTGTATACTGTTGAGTTGAATCAGAACATTTGTTGTTAAACCTTAGAATGAGCTCTCAGAATCGTGCTCATGCAATTGAATTTGTTAGATGAACATGCTAAGCAAATGCACCAATACCCAATGTATTTACTGTTTAGAACAGATCTCCCCAACACTGTCGATCTACAGACTCCAAGACTTGTAGTCATGTACAGTCACTTGGTAAGATATCAACGTGGTGAGTTTCTCATTGTGGGTTGTTGAACTGACTTACAGTCTGTCCTAAGTTGGTACAACATACACAGTGCTGCATGTGGAATGCTCACATTCACTTAGGACTGGGTATTCTGCTTAATTGACCACTGATCATCTCATATGTCAGTTATCCATGCAGACGTCCAGGAGTTTATTGAAGGACTATCAAAAAAGAGTGCCTATCTCGGTTTGGTGGTGAGTTTCTCATCGTTGAAAGGTGTAAATGCCAATTTCTGAAACATTACACAAACCAATGCAGACCAAATGTATATAGTGTATTCAGATACTTATTATGAATATTCCAGGGCATTTTTGGAGAAGGAAGTGGACCTCCTCAGCTAGTACATGCCGATTTCAGCTCTCAAGAGGGTCTTCACCATTTTCAGTGATATGTCCCTTTTGGGAAACCTCCTCCTTGAGATTTGATGGTGACCTTTTTTGTCCTTTTCCGTCGTCCTGGATGGACTATTCACCCCAGTCAAGCCCACTTCCGCTATCTAGCCCCCTTCTCCATCAAGTCCATTATATGAAGAGCACAGCAGTCCTTCAAGAGTGCTTGAAAACCAACCCTCATATTGTTCTCATTCACCTCAGACCAGTCATCACTGGGTGTCACCCTAAAACCTTGAGTCAACGTTACTTTGGTGTGTGTTTCGAAGCTAGATCTGTATAGACCTATCACAATACCTTTAGATGATGACTATAATAAAATCACCCTTGAGAAATGGTTGTATCTAGAGTGGGAGCAAGAAGCCACACGACGCAGAGAGGAAGAGGAGAGGAAAGAGATGCGTCGGCAAGCTTATCGTCAGTTCAATTTTCAGCATTGGTTCAACACATTCTAACTCAAACATAGTTGACTATCAAGAGATTCTGGTCAAGCAGTATTGTGAAAAGCAGAAGAAAGAGAGGAAGATGGCAAGAGAGTGGGCCAAGTGGAAGAAAGAGCAGGAAAGACGGCAGGAAGTAAAAGCAAAGAGGGCTGAAGAGGAGAAAGCAAGGGTAGAGAATCTGTGTCAGAAGAAACTTGCAAGGCAATGCATTAACACAAAGTGAAGTTACTAACAGAGAGCAGACACGCTGAGAGAAAAGGCCAAACAGCGTAAACACGAGTATGTTGTTGTACTACACCATGTATTCCCCCACTCACTACCTACCTGTAGACTCTCAGCCCAGCTCAACATACTCTCTGAGTCACAGTGAATAGAGAGGAAAAAACAGCAGCGCACTCAACAAAATATTTATGGTCGCCGACACCAGGAAAAACACTGTAATGTTGTCAATGCCAGGAAGAGACCACAAGCAACGTATGCATAAAGAAGTTGTCTATAATCACTAGCTTACTTAAAACTTAATTGAATGTTTATAATTTTAGTTTGATGTACATGGCCAAGAAGAGTCCTGCACCTTTGCCAACTGATGTTTTCTCTTCTGTTCTCTCTCCCATTTTTCCCATTCTCGCTCTGCTTCTTCATCAAATCGCTTGCGCCAGCACATCTGTGCTGGAGTGTATCCACCCTGACAACCTGGTACAACCATGAGAATTACCTAGACAATGAATGGTTGAAGACAAACCTGTTTCAGGAGTTGAATTTTGCAGGCAGAGCTTTGGAGCTTGGCTAGCATGCAGCTCTGAATGTTCACTGGCAGTCATGTTGTTGTTACTGGTGACTATTTCCTCATCAGGCAACCTATTGCTTGTGGTTTCGGATTCACTTCTGTCTTCTTCATAGTGTTCAAGTTGATATATCGTAGTTTGGTCTAACTTTATTTAAGCAGCAGAGTCAGTGCCATGAATGACGGGTATGAATGAATGGATGACTGGCCTTTTTTCTCTTTGGCTGTGGACCTTTTGGGATTCAGCTGTAAGGCCACCATTCTGAGTCACTCATGAGTGGAATTCTGATATTAAGCTCAGGTTTGTGGAATGATCTACTTAAGCCAAAAGGGCTCCGAGTCCAGATGAAAGGAGAAACAAAAATCAAATTTCTGTACACAACTATTGCTTAGAAATGACTATCTTCTCTGCAAATGCAGCCAATTCTTCTCCATACAGCTCATCATCATCATCTGTCTGTCTATGAGTATCCACGTCGTCTGGGGCAGTAGGGACATCGTCTGTCCTACAAATCCCAAGCACCTGTGTAGCCCAATCTGGAAGTGGGACTGAGTCGGTGATGCTCTGATTGTGGTTTTATTGGTGACCTGGAAGGAGTGTTTCTGCAGAACTGGGAGTAAGTTTCCAAGAAGAGTGCTATTCCAGATTAGCCATACCTTTCTTAAACATGTCAGAGAGCTTGGGAATTGATGCTAGCTGCTCTGCAATGCAACCATGGATAGCAGCATGATATTTTTGCTGCCGACATAACTCACTAGCGAGTGCATCCTTGCAGCTGTTGATAGCATGCACATTGTCCACATGGTCATCAATCATGAACATCACTAGGTGGTGCGTTTCCACATCCAGTCGGTGAATCTCCTCCTTAGCGTGTTTGATTCCAAAGTAGAGCTGCATCATATGACAATTTTGAGGCTTGGTCCAAGTGAGCTTGGTTATGTTGATGTGTGAGTTCTTGAGGAGATCGAAGTTGGCAATTTCAACCATCTTGACTATCTCAGCAAAATCCAGCTGGTCACATCCTACAACCTGTGCAACTCAGTTGTATTCATCAAGGGTGGTGCAGATAGCTGATGAACATGCCTTGAGGGCTTCAGTGATCTTGGTGTATTGCCTGTATCCTAGATGCCACATGGAGATTGTAAACACTTCACATATTGGGATTACTGAGACACCACTTACCAACTTCACTACTATTGAGTTTGGTAAGTTCAAAAAGCCTTTGAACCACAAGCTGCTCAAGCTTCTCCAATGTGTGGCGACAATTGCGATGAACCAAACCGTCAAGGGCTTTGGTGTATCACTTTGAACCCTCTTTCCAACAATCAGCAATACTATACTCAATTTCATAATCTGCAACCTGTTCCTCAAGCTTCTCATAGAGCTTGTATGCTATGTGATTGCGTGCCTGGATACACTGTTGCTTCAAGTCTGATAGAAGTTTGCCTTCATCAGTCTGAAGGGATTGGAATTTCAAACAAGCATCATGTGCCTTTACCCTGTACAGGATTAGTTGGAGTTCACATGGAGCTGAGGCAATGTACTCAGCAGTCCACAGCTTTTGAAGAAGCTCAGCATAGTCCAAATCCCACGACACATTTAGGAGGCTCCTCAAAATCAGCATTGAAATGTTCACACTCGGCAGTGAGGAATTCCTCACAGTCCTCAGGTTGAATCTCATGCTGGTAACAGAGTTCCTCCAGAAGTGGTACATCTGTCACAAGGCGGCCAAATGCTTGCCGGTAGTTCTGATGAAGAAGGTTGCCTAGCAATATTGTCATCAGTCAAATTCACAAATTGAACATTTTTAATTTTGTACATACCCAAAGCTGCATGTTTATCTTCATCATGAAATCTGTTATGTTCTTGAATTGCCTGGCAACGATAGAACTCTGTAGTGAGCTGGGTAGTAGAGGCAAGCACATTGGACAATGAAAATGTCTGTTTGCACTCCTCAAAGTCCTCCAGACCAACTCCCTCGAAGTATTGAGGGTGAAACCATAGTTGACACTTACAGTTGTGAGCATGACCATGGAACAAAGGAACAACCCTCACAAATTGGTTCTTGGCCACCTTCTCCTTGAGCTTGGGACTATGTTCCAACATCTTCAAGAACGCACACATGATGTTGTATGCAATGCCAAGGTCCTCACCAAATTGGTTGATAAGGTTGTTGATGACTGAAAACGGATATTTCATCCTAAATTGGGATGGTGAGCCTGGAGCATGAAAAGTATGATGAAGGGAACATACATCCCACCACTCCAGATCATATCACAGATAACAAGAGTGTGCCCATGTCAACATGCAAGAAAGATACCTGAGATGGCGAACAAGGCAAACATGTTTTTGTGTGAATCTGGAGCTGCTGCTTTCCACCTTTCCACACAGGTGTCGATACATGAGTGTAGCTCCTCACTATCAACCAGTTCACCTTCAAGATTCAAGGGTTCTGTCTTGGTAGCCTCAGCTGATGTCTCTGTTGGAATTCTAAATATAGACATCACTAGACAAGTTATTTTCCACTTTATTCCACCTATGCCACAGTTACTAAGAAAGCAGATATACATAGAACAGTTGCTTTAACCTGCTTGTACCACCACCTACTGACAGTTACTGACACTGACTGTGCAGTTATTTCTAGTTCACTTAGTGTCTATTCTCATACATTTAGCATTATCTTTTATCCCCTACTCATGTATAAAAGCTAGACAGAAAACCCTACATACAACATTGAATCGAATCATATAGAAGAACATCAGTTGGTTCACTCACTTCTATCTCAACCCCTCTGGTCATCTGCTATTGTTTATCGCGCTTTCTGCACTATCGCTGCTAACAGAGTTCAATCTAAAACTCTAACAGGTTATGGGCCCCAGTCTATAAACCTTAGCTGAACCAGAGTAATACCAATTTCATATTGGTATAGTGGCAAGCAGGGACGCCGTAATATCCCCAAGGAATATTACAAGGATCTAGGAACTCTAGCAGGAATCCTAGCAGGATACCTACACCAGTAGGAAGTAGAACAGGCAGTCCATCGGGACAGCAACAGAGCATTCCCACCAGTTGGGACATCAGATTCAGCAAAGGAAACAAAGGACGAAGAATCTGGTGAAGAAGATATTGAACTTGGTGAAGAGTTTGATTAGGAACACAGATTTTGTGAAGAAGAACAGGACCTAGAACAGGAACAAGAGCAGGATAAAGAAGACTCAGAACAGGCATCAGAAGGTGAAACTGATAAACCTGTATCTGAAGAAGACAAAGGAACACCTGCTGAAGAAGAGAAGGATGATCCACCAAAGTCACCCAGCATAGGTCCCAAACCAAGAGCACCATCTCCCAAGAGAGCATCACCAAAGGAAGAATCATTTGATTCAGACGAAGAAGAAGACAACATGTCTAAAGCAGTTAAAGCATTCGACAAATGTACCCAGTTAAAGGACGATGGTTCAAACTGGGGCATGTGGGCAATGCGTGTAGAACTTGCAGCAAAGTCAATAGGGTATGGGAAGTACCTGACTACTGCAGAAGAAGGAGACACAGATGCCAATCTCATGAATGCAATCATTGGAAGATTGCCGGATACTATTTTTCAAAGATATCAAAATGCGGAGACATCACAAGAATTATGGACAGGATTAAAGAAGGATTACAACACAAAGAATCCTTTAACAGAAGCACACCTGGAACACAAGCTATACAATCTATCTTGCAACGACGTTGGCAAAGTCAATGAACACATTGATGAACTCCTTAATATCCAAAACCAACTCACATCACGAAACATCACTATTTCGGATGATCAGTTCAAGAATGCATTAATTGCATCAGTTCTCCAATCATTGAATTCCACAATCACAGCTGTCATGACCGTATACAGTGAATCAAACAAGGATTTAACTGTTGACAAGCTGATTGCTGCTATTCGAGCTGAAGCAAATGGACAAACAATGCGCCGAGGCAAAGTCAAGAAGGAGGAAGCCAATTATTCCTGAGATCATTCCAATAATAGAGGCCGAGGATTCAATAACCAAGGAAGAGGCCAGAGATTTAATGATCGACAGGGCGGAGATAACAGAGAACGCAAGGAAATCACGTGTTTCAGATGTCAAGGAAAAGGGCATATCGCCGCAGGATGTTGTTCAAAGCTGAAATCCAGGAAATCAGATGATGAATCTGAAGAAGACAGACAAACCATGGAGAAAGGCAAAGGAAAAGAATTGCAGTGCAAATGAAAGTGCTGTGAAAGCCAAAGAAAAGGAAATATGGGAAGAAGGCACATGGTTAGCAAGGGAAATACAGGCAGTAGAAGAATATGTTCCATGGACAAAGTGGACATATGAAGAAGAAGAGCCTGAAAGCCCTGCTCAACAGGAAACAGCATACATAGCAATAGAAGAAGCATCCACAAGTCATTACTTGCACACCACAATGGCCACAATAGTCGATTTGCAGACACCAATTGATAGCAAAGTGATCATATGCAGAGAAAATTGAATGGATTCTCAACAACGCCATCAAGAAAGCTATACAGGACTACCAAAGAATTAACCACAGGCAACTACAGAGACCAAGGACCATGAAATCCATGGAGGACAGACATTGACAGAGCACCATTGATGCCAAATATGTCACCAATTTATCCAGCACATACTTATGGGGGAGAAATTACATCCAGAATGGCTAATAAAAGTCATAGGCCAGAAGAAAGAAACAAAGGAAATTACCCCAAGGGATGGAGAAATTAATCAGGAAAATGGAACAGATCAGACATTGGCACACTAGGAGAACTTGGGAATTCAAGCCTGCACTCAAGAGTGCAGTCAGGCACGAATTCGTAAAAAGACTTAATTATATATGTCAAAGCTATCTTTTTGTTGTTAATATGTATCTTTGGTTGGTGTGTTTCTTTGACTTAATATTTTGTTCTGATATATAAAGCACTATTTTAGTAATGCTGTTAAACAGTCCATATTAGGGTATAAGTAACCCATATTGGGTATATTACCATAAGGTACCATACTGATTGGCCCATGATAACGCAAATCCTTGTGATCTGATACTACTCTGTAGAAGCCTGTTATTCCTTCACAATTCTGATAGGTTTCCACTTTTCCGTGTCTTTTCTATGTCTTTTCTGACCAGAAAATCTCTGCTACCAGTATCAGAACAGTTCATCATGCTTACTGTCTCTGCTCATCAGCTTCACAAATGAACATACTCCTAGACAGTAGAGCATACTCTTGTGCCAAGCAGTCCCAGTTAACCTACTAGATACAGTTAAGAGTGATTTAGTGTGTCAAAATCTACTTTCAAGAAAGGTATTAACACAGCTATATCTCAGATCCTTTGTTTCTGTCTACTTTTTCAGAGTAAATGCTGGTTTTAAATACTTTGGGAAGATACCAAGAACCTATTTCATCTAAGCTTATTGGTGGCAGGGACAAGTCCTCACCCTTTAATAAACATAATCTAGATGTGTCTCTCTATTACGAGAGAGATTCAAACTTATACATGTTTCTAAGTCCTAGATCCCATGTCATTTAGCTGACTTATCTCATGATCTAGACACAAAAAATGCATGTTTCCACATTGTGCCAAAACAAGGCACATCATTGGGACCTAGCTATTCAGACAAAATTACTCTCACCTCTCCATAACCCCATAGCCAGTTATAGCAGGTTAATGGGTGGTTAAGAGGGGGTTTAAACCACCCTTTACTGGTATGTACCAGTATTAAAAAAGTTATGACATTGATTACCTAGACTAACTAGTTTTACAAGATTGTACTATGAATACAACATCATACAAAATGACAAGTGGTCATGACCTGGATAGTACCCCCCTTACCTGATAAAACCTGCAGATACCCTGATGTGCCAGGTTAGAGAGATTAAGCCCAAGGTACCCCTCTCCATCATGACCTCCCAATACTTGCCATTACCTCACCTAAACTCATCACAACAAGTTTACCAAGTTTACTGCAAGTCAAGGGAGAGCTTAACTGGTGAAGATGGGTTAAGGGGGTTATGAATGGTTTAGGATGTAATAAGTGGTTAAGGTAGTTGTGTCAAGTTAACAAGTTTATGTCTGTACTTTTTTTTGTAGCACAAAAGATATCCTAATATTCCTCATGATAGATAATGCACACAGCAGCAAATAAGAAACTGATAGAAATTTATATTGGTGTTTTATCTATGTATTACATGACTATATAACATTATTCTATATAGCTCAATGCAAAATACGATGTTGTACTTGTACCCAACCTGAAAGTGAACTCATATTAGTAAAGAATCAAGCTCAGGAGTAGAAATCATATGCATAATCAATCACATCCATATACATTCAAGTTGGGCAAATGCTTGTCTATACTATATGAAATTTAGAATGGGAGATAAACAGCCTACACAAAGAACGTTCTTGAAAGTTCTAGAATTGGTGAGGCTGTGCAGGCACCTTTTCATGGGCCAGGCAGGTATGGAAAGCAATGGGAAAGCTACCAAAATTTCTGTCCTTTTCTTCTTCACTCCTAGACTTTACCTACCCTTGCAGGATCAGTGAGTGCATGGTATGTTCTGTGTAAGCATACAATCTACCATTTCAAAGACTTATGCTGCCAAGTCAGATTCATAGTTTCCAGAATTGTTCCATGATTATTACAGGCAAATTGTTTCTAGAGTCATTGATAAGTATGTACAGGTTTCTTAGAGTGTGCCTGGCCATTTTAAATTATTCAACATCTCTGAGCCTGATGAGGGAGACAGAATGTGATACATTGGCATCCTTTATGTCTATTTTACTCATATCTCAAAGCTACAGCTCCTGTGCCCATCAATAATGTAAATTATGTGACACCTTCAGAAGCTTTGGTTCAAGTAAACCCCCACAGCACAATGTGCAGGCTCCACTTCCACCATCTAGCCAATCCCATCTCCATGATTCCTCTTTTCTTTTGGAGACAGAGTTGATAGTCATGTACAATTCAAATTCATAAGGGTGGAGGATGGTTAGAGAAAGAGGCAGAAATGGAGATAGGTTCAAAAATGTGCTTGAGAGCCCTTTTGTTACTCAGCATGCATATATTGTATTACTGACTTGGACTATCCATCACTGTGCAAAGCATGGGTAGCTTGCTGGTATTATATCCATCAAATGCAGAAGGAAGCATAAAGGTTTTGGCTTACTAGTGTGTAGGTATGGTGCATATATACACACCTAGGTCCTGCTGGTTGAGGTATAACACTGACAACAACAATCAGATGATCAGCCCGATACCCTTAACACAAGAAGATATAACAAACCTTAGGCCCTACACAATAATGAAGCCTTTGTCAATGGAAACACAGATGTTGAGAACAGTGAGCACAGTACTAAGCCATAGTGGGCTGACAGGACTGGAAGTGATGACAATGGGTGATGATTGTGGGCTATAGTGATGATGACAGCAAGTACACCAGCAGTGAGAAGTGAAGACAGTAATGGTAATGAGCAATGACAATGAGTGATGATGGCAGTGGCAGTAATAAGTGGTGACAGTGTCAATGGCAATGGAAATGATAACGACAAAGAGTGATGATGATGATGACAGTGATGATAGTGACAACAGTAGTATCAATAATGTCAAGGAGAAACTGAGGGTGAGGGTAGTTAGGATGACACAAGATAATGGTGAGTACACTGAGAACAATGTTGAGGGGGGTGATGAGATGTTGAGGATGATGAGGATGATGTTGGTGACAGTGACAGCACCAGTAGTATGGTCTGTGGAGATGGTGGTTCAAGGTTAAGATGTAAAAAAGTGAAGTTTGAAATTTTTGGGGTTTAAATATATCATGTTGAAGGGGTCTTGCCCTATGTGACTGTCCAGAATCTAGACAATTTTGCTCTGCTCACATGCTCCCTTATCTGCAACAATGTCATTACACTGGACAGGATTTTTGTTTATTCCTCAAGACAGAAATCCTGAGAAAATCACCCTAAACCCTTACAACTCCTGTAACCAGTTATGATAAGTCAGGGGGAGGTTATGAGGAGGTTGAAACTACCTGTTTACAAAGTTATGCTATGGTTACAACATCCAACTACCAGGCACCATTGGGATATAGGTGAGTGCATCCACCCTTAACTGGTTATGCCAATTTGACATTTTGTGTGATGAGTTGGTACCTGACAGCATTGGAATATAGATGAGTGTATCTACCTATAACCTAACTTGTCATCTTGACATTTTGTGTGATGATAGACTGGTATAGAGAGGTGTGTCCTTGAAGTGCTGAGGCCATTGGCCTCTATATACTCTGACCCAGGTGATAATTGTACAGCAAAAGAGAACTTCTAGACACTGCTCAATACCAACACAAACATACCTGCAAGAGTGGAATATCCTTGTTGGTTACAGACAGTAGTTGTGCCTGCTCATTGCTAGCATTCTGCTGGCTCCTTACAGGCTCAGTGTGTGGAATCTTGGGTGAATGCAACAAGCATTGTAAACTGAAAAGAAAAAAGTGTAAATGACACTGGAACATCATTGTGGCCCAGAAGGGCCCAGATATAGCTGTTCTTACAGAGGTAGTAAATATAGAAGGTAGTTCACATTCCCATCCTTTAACTTGTTAAAAATCAATGTAACAGGACAAGTCCAAGGTATGATGTTGAATTCCAGCACCTTCTTATTGGACAGCTACATCTACTGTTGACTGTATTGGGGAGATTTACAGGTTGGTATAACTGACTCTAACCTGACATGCTGTCTCATATCCTAATATGGGCACCTGTAACTTGATATGCCAGGTTATGGGTAGTTACAGTGACAGGGTTATGCCCTACTGCAACTTAACATCTCTACTACAACTGGATACAGTGTATTTCCAGATGTAGTGGGTATAATTTAAGGACAGGACATTATAGCTGATTAATACTAGCTCAAGAACATTTTTTCCATTACTCAGTTCTTTGGAATAATATCTACATAAGCCAATATAGCTATATAACCTTTTGTGTGATGGATATAAGTATTTACATGTTACACTTGAATACTTTATGCTATCTAATTATGTATTAATTGTTGAGATATACAATACATAGGTTATAATATATGATTAACTTACAGTAATGTGTCTTGAATACACACTAGAATCTTTGTCTATGATGAGGTATAGTGTATTGTATCAGTTGAGTATACAAAGACACAATGGTATAGTGGTTAGCAATGGCCTCGGAAATTGTTGATTACAAGCACAGGGCAAGGCCCATGCACTACGGTCGTCTGATTAATTTGAATGCCTTGTTTCGGTTGAATAATCTGGTGAGAATTTGATGTAATAGACAGCCAGAAATGGAATAAAAATGAGTTGAGAATTTGTGATTGTACGGTCTTTGTGGGAATGCCAGAATATCACCAAAACAGTGAATTACATAGCCATTTTAGGCTTATTTTAGTTAAAGAATAACTGGAATTTTTCACCTAGTCATAGCCATAGAAAAACCTACAATTTTGTGGACACTTTCAACTATATACAATGGGCACATAATTTTGATTTCTAGCATGATAGTTCTTGTGTCAAAACAGTAGTCAAATATACTATTTTGGAGATGTTTTGTGCAGAGTATGGTCAGCACAAAATTATGATTTGTAAATGAGGTAGAAGTTCTCTACAATATGGTGACAATATGTGATTTTGCAAGTGTTCTGGGGATGCAAAAATGTGTCTACAACACCCTGTTCTCCCAAAATTTTCTCCGTGGCCAAAATGCCACCAAATCCGGATGTCCGGAGAGCCAGATCCAGATTTGCTGTTGTCCGGATCTGGTAATCCGGCAAATGTTGGCATGTCCGAACATCTGAGGAGTGATCTCCGCCATAGATAACAAATGTCTGGATTAATTGTTATCTTATCGGACATCCAACTGCGGCCTCGAGGTTTGATGTCCACTCAAGAAAATAAAATCCGGATTACTACACATAATCCGGAAAAAATTGGCACCCATATGCTGCATTCCTGAGCTGGTTAGACAAAATTGGTGTACTCAGAAGCATCAAATATCAGTATAGGCACCAATTTTTTCCGGATTATGTGTAGTAATCCGGATTTTATTTTCTTGAGTGGACATCAAACCTCGAGGCCGCAGTTGGATGTCCGATAAGATAACAATTAATCCAGACATTTGTTATCTATGGCGGAGATCACTCCTCAGATGTTTGGACACGCCAACATTTGCCGGATTACCAGATCCGGACAACAGCAAATCTGGATCCGGCTCTCTGGACATCCGGATTTGGTGGCATTTTGGCCACGGAGAAAATTTTGGGAGAACAGGGTGTTGTAGACACATTTTTGCATCCCCAGAACACTCGCAAAATCACATATTGTTACCATATTGTAGAGAGCTTCTACCTCATTTACAAATCGTAATTTTGCACTGACCATAATCTGCACAAAACATCTCTAAAATTGTATATTTGACCACTGTTTTGGCATAAGGACTATCATGTTAGAACTCTAGCTTATGTGCCTATTTTACATAGTCAAAAGTGTCCGCTGTGAGGGTACCAGAACGAAATCGCTGAAAAACAGTCATTTTGACACCAATTGTTGTGTTCAGAATCGCACTAGTACATCGTACTAAGTACTATATGGACTTGGTAGCACTACTACAGTGCCGGAAGTCACATCACGGTACGCGGGTTTAGTGTAAATAGTCGAAAATAAAACTTTTTTTTCTGCAACAGCACAGGTTAGTCTTTTGTATCGAAGATATAAGAAATAGAAAGCTAATACCCATAAGTAACTAGGGTGTAAGCCACTAGCGGCTGGGGTGAGGTTTGACCTTGACCGACCTCAGAAAAGTGAAACACCTTCCTTTTTAGGTATGTAACGCGTGACTGTGACTACCAAATCAGGAAGTAACAGTCACCCTATCAGCAGCCAAGGCAGCGTGGGCGACCTCGTACATCACGGATTTGCATTTTTACTATTGTCAACCAACTCTGGGAAGCCATTGGGACCAGAAATTCCAGGTTCTGGGAGGGTCGAGGTCAGGCTGACCCTCAAAAAAGTGAAACACCGTGGGAAAAAATGCAAACTCAACGGCAATCGCATTTTTTCATCGGGTTTCTATACTAATCCAAAAAATCTCCATCGGTTGTATACAAAATTCGCCCAAAAACGGCGTGTCAGTGAAGTGACTTCCGGCACTGTAGGAACCTAGTAGTGCGCATATGACGAAGAATAAGATAGGCATGCACTGCGTAGTGAATACTAGCTGCGCGCGCATAGACGTTGATGTCGTCGTTAGCCCTATATGATTGCGCTAGGATACGCGTCGAAACCTGTAGACCGTATCCATACTCTATTACCCGGCTGGAACTTTACGAGAACATGCTACTGTACATGGTAGACTTCCTAGTAGGTCATATGGCTACACTATACTCGCGCTATGGGACATATGAGATGGGATAGTGAACGAGGACCAACTACCACAGCGTAGAAGGACCCTAGGGGACGAATCAGAGCTATATACCAAATACGGTAGAAGCTGGAGGTGCGAGTCACCTTCGAGAGCGGAGTTATCAGGATTAGAAATGTCCGAGTAACCGGGTCATCGATACGAGGACCATATGGGGGCTTAACAGCTTTCCATATCGATCGGAATATCCCTCGAGCTTCGAGTTTGGGATTCCTACTGCTAGTACA
Source organism: Paramarasmius palmivorus (assembly GCA_037176845.1). Lineage (NCBI taxonomy): Eukaryota > Fungi > Basidiomycota > Agaricomycetes > Agaricales > Marasmiaceae > Paramarasmius > Paramarasmius palmivorus. The sequence goes on from JAYKXP010000167.1 coordinate 82,668, forward strand.
GACACTAGTGAGGGACATATAGTCCTATAACCAGGGAACAGATAGGTTCTGTTCCAGGACTGTCCTAGGACATAGAAAATATAATATAGAACTACAAAGGCATAGAGCCTACCTTCCTCAGATACAAATCCGAAGCGTATCGGTCGAGATTGGACTCCTAGCAAGTTCCGAGCGGAATAACTATGTCCTAGCACCAATATCCAAAACGCACCATGTGGAACAGCGCCTCCGCGTGCCACTTCCTAGCAACCCAAAAAGTAATATGACTCGCAGTCCTGCAAAATAATGTCGAATTCCGACCAATATATATCCAAACCTTCCTTTTCTGGTAGATACTTACTTCATATGGACAGAATCCTCTCCTCGTTCTCATTTCTTGCATAGTTACTATTACTTTATCGTGTCCACTTTCACTTATATGTAAAATATGTACGCTCGCGGGTATATAAGCAGCAGGGTTTCCCCTAGGAAGCTCTCAAGCAATTACCCCGCTATATACGTAGCCCTAGTGCACCAATAGCAGAGTTCTTGTCTTCTATCGTTGACCATAGAGGCAACGTGTGCTTAGAAAATAACTTAGAAAATAAAACCTTGAAAAGCCCTTCTCTATATTGAACTAGAGTCGTGAAATTAAGAACTTTGAGATACCCATAGGACAGAGCTAGTTCATCTAGACTCTTTGGATAGGATTGATTGTTTCAGGACTAGTGTGGAGCCCCACTAGATCCATTTTCACTTGGTGTGGAGCCCCACCAGTGATCGTTAAAGCTTAGTGTGGAGCCCCACTAGCTTATAGGTGGCCTGGTTGTCGTGCTAGTTCGACTAGTGTAATCAGTGCCTTTGGTTGTCATGCTAGCTCGACTAGTGTAACCATAGCCTTCATAGGAACAATAGGTCTTTACCCTTGTTGGGTTCAATAGGTTATTTTGCGTTATAGGAACATATAGGAATAGTTATAGATAGGTTTATAAGTTGGCTCGCATTGTCTTGATCATATTGAGACTATATATTCATATTACATTGTTTCATTCATCGCTCGTACACTTCCCTTGTGTCCTAGTGATTTGTAGACGTTCAACTAGTGTGCTAGTTGATTTCTTGTGTCGATTGTATGGATCCTTTGACAACGTCGAACCCCGCTCGCACAACTTGGCATATATATTTCGCTCGTTCACAAGCGTTTTATAAGCCTCACACCGCAAAAATGTAACTTTTAGTACAACTACAACTAGGCTACAAATTCTAGTCATTCTTTAGCCAAAACAAGCCTGAAACAGGTATGGAATTCACTGTTTTGGTAGTATTCTGGTATTTCCCCAAAGGTTGTACAATCAAAAATTCTCAACTCATTTTTATTCTATTTCTGGCTGTCTATTACATCAAATTCTCACCAGATTATTCAACCGAAACAAGGCATTCAAATTAACCAGACGACCGTAGTGATGGTTCAATCCCTTCTAGAAACACTATACCAAAATGTTTTCTATCTATCAAATGCTGAGTAAGACTGTGCACAATCTGAGTGGGATCACGCACATTCTTACTAATCCTGTTGAAATTACCCATTAGGGCCAGCAAGCGGCAGAGCCCACTACGTGTACAAGACCAGATAATGTAACAGAAATAGTGGTGATCACTACTAGTTGCCAGTACTACTTATGAACAGTACTTCATCATCAGACAGCCAAATCAAGCCAGACTTCTTCATCAGTTACGATGAAACAAGAGATAGATATTAATGGTCAGCTGGAAGACGATGAAGGTAACGCGCCTGCTCGTCGCCCCGCCTGCGGCGGGCTCCTTACAGGCGCTAATCAAATGTTTGGGAAGTGCAACGTTCTCAAAAAGTAGTGTCACCTAAAGGTTCAGCAACCAGGAAGTAAGAATCGCTCACATCCTTCGTATACTTCGTCACAAATCATGTAGACGCAAAGCCAAAGGGGACCGTGACTGCTGTGTGAAGCCATTCAGAGAATAAATATGCGCACCAGCTATCAGCGAGAGGGATAGTGTTTGCGAGCATATTGCGGTAAAATTTTGAGGTCCATGGTGCTATACATAAGAATCTATAAAGAGCAACGACCAAAAGAGAAAAGGTTGTTGGGACAGGTAAAAACCGATGGTGGATGTTGGAGGAGAGCTTGGGGAACTCGGAAATGGCAAAGAGCTGCGCTGACTAAGGATTCCTAAATGATGACTAATGATTACTAATGAACAGACGAAAGTTTTGACCCCATAACCCACTACTTATCGTAGCGGGAATTATTTTATCTTATCAACAATCAAGAACTTCTCCTTATATCTGAGCTACTCTTTTATATGATAATATGTGAGTTGTTATCAACAATGTTTGCAGAAGACTATAGCCTAATGTGCTCTAGAAGTGGTCCTCTACCATTAGGGAGTAGAAAAATGCAAAACAAGTAGCTGAAGTAGCAGGTACAAGGAGAACCATATCTTAGATCATGAGATATAGGCCAGATATTGACATGGGGTAAGTTGGAGGACCTAGATACATTGAATACAAGCCTGGGGACACCAAATAGTACATAGATTGGTGGGATAATGGTGCTTAAATATCAAAAATACTGAAAATCTCTGAAATTGGGGAAATAAAATTACAGGATGGGATGTAGTGCAGCTAGGGCTTAGATATTGTGAATCAGAGATGATATATATGTCCCCTTGATGGGTTTACAATCCTGGAGAGCTGCCTATTTTTCCAGACTTATTACAGCTAAATTCGCTTTTTTTGGACATTGGTAATACTATACCACAGGGAATGATTGGGATGGGCTAATTCTTGTTCATAACCCACTCTATGGTGTATAGATGATGAATATATACTTGCCCAAGCACTCCTGTATGTGCAACACCTTGTTCAATCCAATGTATTGTACAGTTATGTAACACAGGTAGTAATACATGAATAGCACCTTAGGGAAGCATTCCAGCACCAAGGGAAGTTCAGAATTAAGTTTGGGCACCTGAAATACACTTTCCTACCATGAAAGCACATTTTTTGAATACATCTGTATGTTGCTATATAAAAAATCACATTTTTAGGGGTTTTTTTTGTACTGGAGCATGGGGATTGCTCCTAAAATCACCAAAAATGAATGAGAGACTGTTCACTATGCATAGAACAGGAATATCAATTGCCTCCATGAACCCCATGACAGTAATCCTTATGCCAGACTGATTAATTCTTGCACAATTACAGAAAACATGTAATATGAATGTAGTATTTCAGGGAGTGAACTGGGAGCTTGGAGAGCCTCAAAATCACATTCAGAATGAAAAATCAGTCAAGAATACATCCAGAGTTGAAGGAAATCCATCCACAATTGACTTCAATATGCATACCTCAATTTAAATGCACAAGTCTATGTGCAATATATGTTTACTTTAAACATAAAACTTGTCAGATACATATATCAAGATTGTAATCCCACCCAGAGAACATATATATCATCTCTCATGCACAATATCTAAGCTCCAGCTTCCTTACATCTTATACTGTAATTTTATTCCCCCAATTTTGGAGATTTTCAGTATTTTAGATATTTAAACACCATTATCCCACTAAACTATGTACTATTTGATATGCCCAGGCTTGTATTTAATGTATCTAGGTCCTCCAACTTACCCCATGCCAATATCTGCCCTGTATCCCATGATTCAAAAGCTTATTTTCCAGTTACACTCTGTTTACACTTTTTGTACTGCTTTTCTGCATATAATATTATTACCAAATAGAGTGGGAATGTCTCTTAAGTATAGGAGAGTTCAATACACTCCAGTAGTCCCAAAATCCAATCCTTAGCATCTTAATTTACACTATAATAGTGTACCAGTAGCTGAACTGCAGGTCTAGAGGGCGTGGGAATTATTCAAAACCTAAGAAAGGCCAGCCCCTTTAACTTTATTTTGATAGCTGGTTACTTGCAACACTGATATATAACCCAGATTTAAGCTATCAAGCAGTATATTTGTACTCCTCCTGTGAGGTTTACTCATAACAACTGGGTAGCACATTGGAATCAGCACTTATCATTAGGCGCTTATCATCAGGCACTAATCACCTTCGGACATAAAATTGCCGATTATCATCGGATCATCGGAGGCCCTCTTAACGTCTGAATTTTTTTGGCTGGGACTTGGTGATAAAGAACGAATTCTCATTTCATGTCGAATTTGTAACAAGACAGATCCAGAAAGTCTTGAACCATTGCAGATATCACTCGTCGAGGGGGAGTACAAAAACTCAATCAACAACATTTCAGAACAAGTCACCAAGATGAATCTCAATGAAGGAAACAGGTCAAGGACAGAAAAACAAGTTGGACCTAAACAACTTATAAATGTCAATCCAACAGAAGAATATTCAGGAACAATCAAAGAAGCGGAACCACCATATCACCAATACTACCACCGACAGAAGATTAAACACCGAGATCAACAGAACATCGCCACCAGATCACACACTGGAATCACTGAACAGAACACACAGACAAAGAATCAGAGTCAAACTCTGGATAATACCATCATCCAAGGGTTGAGGGGGAGTGTTGGAATTCTAAATATAAACATCACTAGATAAGTCATTTTCCACTTTATTCCACCTATGCCACAGTTACTAAGAAAGCAGATATACATAGAACAGTTGCTTTAACCTGCTTGTACCACCACCTACTGACAGTTACTGACACTGACTGTGCAGTTATTTCTAGTTCACTTAGTGTCTATTCTCATACATTTAGCATTATCTTTTATCCCCTACTCATGTATAAAAGCTAGACAGAAAACCCTACATACAACATTGAATCGAATCATATAGAAGAACATCAGTTGGTTCACTCACTTCTATCTCAACCCCTCTGGTCATCTGCTATTGTTTATCGCGCTTTCTGCACTATCGCTGCTAACAGAGTTCAATCTAAAACTCTGACAGTCTCTGCCTCCTGTAGAAAGATAAGCAGTGTTGTTAGGACTGAACATATCAACGGACCTTGGGGTTTGATGTCTTCTTTTTCTGGGCACCATGAACCTCATGTGCAAACTCATCAACCTCATTTCTTGGTAGCCAACAATACAAAGGCAGTACATGTGAGTCCTCCTGCTTCTGTCCGGCTTTGAAAGATGGGTCAAAGAGCTTCAGCAATGCATTTCCATCCATGCAGCCTAGCATAGACGGTACTAGAGCTGGTTCTCCGTCCAGGTGATACATATATGGTGGACACAGTAGCTGATTGTAGACCATTTCGTCAGTGTGGCTGAGTGCTAACAATGTGAGTTGTTCAACATAGGGATGCCAACGGGTCGGGTGGGTCAGATACGGGTCCAAACCCAAACCTGACCCGGAACCCGCAGGTTCGACCCGGTATTTTTTATTTTATTTTTGACACTTTTACAACAGTGGATGTAGCTTCATTATTTTGATTTCCACAGCCTGTCTAAACCGTCATTATTTTGATACCACTATATAGTGTGAGCTTGAGGGTCAATATTTTGACGGGTCTGACCATCTCGTAAGGTAAGTAGAGGCTCAAAATAACGACTAATAAAAGCAACGCGGCTGAATTGAACTGTGAACTATAAAATTATGATGCATTACCTTCAACAATTAGATTCAAACTGAGGCGTACAACTAACTCAGCCATCACATCTGTAAAGGGAACTGCGCCGAAGGCGCCCAGGTTAGGGGTTTAGGTTAGGGTTCGGGTTAGGTCACTGCGCCGCAGGCGCTCCGGTTAGGGGTTAGGGTTAGAGGGGGGGTACGGGGGGGAACGCCCCGTGGTTAGGGTTAGGGGATATGAAAGTATTTTTAAGGGGGGGTGCGGGGGGGAACGCCCCGCGGTTAGGGGTTAGGGTCTAGGAACCTGAAATTTCTATGTATCTTCTTAGTCTAGTGGCTTGTGGTTCAGTTTACCTGCACCGCTAGCTTGTTAGCTTTAGGTCTGGAGTTCAATTTTTGATGCCGGCGTTATTTTTCTCTTAGCCGAATTAGTCCCGTCAAAATATTGAGCCTCAAGCTGTCACGGTTAGCGGCATCAAAATAATGACGCTTGTGGACAGTCCATGGGTTTCAAAATTTTGAAGCTACATGGACTCCTCACTTTTATCATACTTTATTATATTATAGAAATACTTAACAGAGTACATAGGAATATTTATAGCTAAATACTATCATTTCCAGTGCTGAATTGGTCATTGAGAGGGTAGTGATTGGGCTGGTCAGGTGACGTTATATTTAAGCGACCATGGATCCGGTCTACGAAACTTGTTGAAATCCTACATTTTACATGTATTTCAATTCAATCTGTATATAAAGGTAAACTAGGGCACCATATCTATTAGTTTGAATGTAATACATGTTGAGAATCTTGAAAATAAAAATTTTTATATTGGAGCCGTTGGCTTAGCAGGTCTAGCCATGACCCAATGCAACCTGCTAAGCCAACAGGTCGACCCAACCTGTTGGCACCCCTAGTTCAGCATCACACATGATCTGGAGGTATGCATCATATGCAATGCAGAGTTGGTCTTCAAGATGTTGAGCTCTGGGCATCTATCACAACAGGAATTAGAGAGATTCTAGAGTATTCTAGAGTCGAATGATGATGTGTACCTCGTGGATATGTTGTAAAGAACATGCAAGCCCATCAACACTAAATTTCAGACATACTCAATGTATCTGCCAGTATATGTGGAGTAATGAGAAGGAGAACACAATTGTTGGGTTTTCCAGGCTACTGCCAATGTAACCATGTCAAGCAAGCAATTCGTTGGCTGTCCATGAGCCTGAGGGGTGAAACAATTCCTTGAGACCAGTAGCTGAGAACTTATCAGATGACATGGTATTATAGACAGAATGAACACTCACATTGGAAATCCATAACATTGATTGAGAAATGATCAACATTCAAGTCAACAGGAGGTCCATGTGCCTTGAATTCAAGATAAGCCTGGACTATGAGCAGTTGCTGTGCATCCCACAAAGAATTCTGGAGCTCTATATGGTCTTCCCAAGTTTGTTGGTCTCCAAGTCTATGAAGTGACAGCAAATTCAGACATTGATGACTCAGGAAAAGGCAGGAGGGAAAGAGAGACATACCTGTCAGAGTGGTTCATGGTGGAGGCATACAAACTGTGGTACTGAAACTCTCCACTGGCATTACTATTCAGTATGCCTTCTTCCCCTGCTGGAATGATTAGGGATGCCAGATTGGGTCTCTCGTCGCCGCTGCCACCGCCATCATTGTGGTAGTGAATTGGACCTGCTTCAATGCCAGTTTGATTTTCTATGTCAACATCCTCTTGTATCATATCACGGGCCACATATCCAAGCCCTGCAGAAAGTTAGTAAGACAATCTACAAGAAAACAAACAGCCAATACACACCTCGTAACATGTTCTCATACTCAGCCTGCTAACTTGCTTCATGTTTTTCACCAGATCGAATGAAAAATGTAGCTATATTCAATATAGTTTATAAAACTACAACTCAGTCCTATGCTACAAGTTTAGCTACGGAATGGAAGAAAAGGAGTAAAATTCACCTTCCAAAGACGAAAGCATCTGTGGGCCTATGCAGAGAGCATACAGGAGTAGAATAAATAGAAAATAAGGGATCAGCAGCTTTGTAAAGATATCAGTAGAGATATTGTATAGAAAGTCAAAGACGTACCTGACGACGGCGACAATGAGTGTTTGATGACAACAACAACAGTGGGAACGGTGACCAAGAGAAGAAGTCATGGAACTGGAGCCACTGAGAAGGTCACGAGTGTGGGCAGCAAACTCCGCCAGAAGCACTCTGAAGGACTTCGAAGATTTTTAAGGGCCTTAGAGATAGGTTGGAGAGGTGCAGTGGGGTGCAGAGGAGGGGTGCAGCGAGGTGCAGCTCCCTGAGCCTGGTTGTGTCTCATCAGACGCCTTGATATGCCTGGATGATGGCATCTGATGAGATGGTCTAGCTGGGACACAAAGGTGAAGGTTGCATTTCCTCCTGGATTAGCAAAGTCCAAATCCAGTAAGGTCAAGACTCCTTGCCACCAGCTCATGGCCCCAGAGAGTTGCTCATGTGACTGCCAAGGGGTTCTGCACAAGCAGGAATGCTACTCCAAAAAAAAAAAACAAAAAAAGGTGACTCCAGAATAGATGGTATGTAGAGTTGTACAGGTGTGGGTATCTTTTTGGGCTTTATGGCTATCTGTTTTTGGCTGTCTATCATATCAAATTCTCACTAGGTTATTCAACTGAAACAAGGCATTCAGATTAACCAGATGGCTGTAGTCTAATGTCCAGTCTAACATGGACCAAGATACTGAAATGATGGTTGGAGATAAGGACAACAAACCTGGCAATCCTCATAGCACTCATGGCTGAGGAATTACTTGCCCTAATGTACAAAAAATTTATTGCATACATAATTGCACACAGTGGGGACATGGTCTGAGGTCTCACAACTTTCAGCAGACCCAAGTAATCTGGTTCAATTAATTCAGACTGAAAATATTATAGTGAATTGAATGGGAGGAGGAAGAGGAATGGTGCAAGCTTATTGGTTTTCATTTGATTCAACAGAAAAAAGGCATCACATGTAACTACTGACACCACACTTTTGAAATCTCGACAGGCTTGGAGTTCTCAGAGGACCACGAAAACTGCAATTGCAAATATGGTCTAGTGTGGCACCAGTCTTTGACTAGCACACGGCAGGATGTCACAATATCAGTTCCATTATTGTCACTCACTAGTCATATAAGGTTACATAAAAAGGTTGTCAAAGCTGCAAAAAGCTGCAGCTTTTTC